>OY987255.1:39928990-40105822 GCA_963920725.1 Rhamphomyia laevipes
CGGTCTCGTATGACTGATCGAGTAAAGAAGTGTTTCAGCAAGTGAGAATATAATCAAAAAAAAATACCGTATAGTTTAATTAAAAAGTACAATTCTTTGTATACATAAACTATCTAATAGTTAATTGTTAATATCAATTAAATAAAACATATTAAATAATAATAGATCTTTATGATCGAATCATCAACAACAGATGATAAAAATATAAGTGTTAAAAACAAAGTAAATTATGAAACAAATAAATTTAAAATAATTAAAACTAGTGATGTAGCATTAACTATTAAAAAAGTGAAAAAAAATCGCCCAAAATGAATGTTACAACTAAAAAATTTGCAAATATGCAAAAAGAAAATGAAAAACTTAAAATGAAATTAAATCTTTAAAAAAATTGTTCAAAAATCAATCATTAAATAATAATAAATCTAACAGTAATTTTCATGAGTCAACTGTGCCAGATTCTAATAATCAATTTAGTTTACTCAGTGATATTGAAATCGATGAAGTAGACAATAATAATGAAATCGATAATGTAAATATTGAAAATGATAATATAAATGACTTCATAGAAGTTGTTAGAAAAAAAAACAATGCAAAAAAAACACAACAATTAGTAAAGGTAAACACAGCAAATTCGTCAGAGAAGAATAATACAACATCTACCAATGAAGAGAATAAAGTAAGCAAAAACATGAAACTTCCCCCAATTATCATCTTTAACCAAGATCCTGAAGACATAAAAAAATTATTAAAGAGAATTTAAAAATAGTTAGTTTTTACTTAAAAAGGTTAGGGCCAAATAAGCATTCCGTAATTGTAGAAAAAATTGATCATTATAATAAAATAAAGGAAATGTTAGAAAATATCTATTGTAATTTTTACACTTATACCCCAAAAGTAGATAAATTTAAATCTCTTATTCTTAAAGGATTAAATGAAAATGATAAACCAGAGCATATATTGGCAGCTTTAAATAACATAGGTTTAGAATATGTAAATTTTAAAAAAGTTTTTCGTTTAGAAACTATTAAATCTAAAAAAAATAATAAGCTTTTACCAATATTTGTAGTGCAGATTACCCCAGATAGTAATACCAACACTGTTTATAAATTAAATATCTAGACAACCAAGTTATATATTGGGAAAATCTTAAAAAAGTTGATGTTGCACAATGTAAACGTTGTCAGCGGTATGGTCATGCAGCCTTCAATTGTAAAATGGAATACAGGTGTGTTAAAGGTTGCCTTAACCACGTACCTGGTGAATGTCCATTGGAAATGAATGATGAAAATAAGAGTAAATTATTTTGTGTTTTATGTAAAAATACTGGTCATCCTTCATCTTATAGAGGGTGTCCAGTTTTCCTTAAATTACAGCAAGCTAAAAATGCTAAAAAAGAATTGCAAAAAGAAAAATTAAATATGCGAGCTGATATGCTTAATAACTATGTATCCTCTAAAACAAAATACTCAGACATAACTAAGGGAATTAATAAACAATATAATATAGAAAATCAAACTAGCAAAGATAATACAAACAATACAAATAAGTTACTAGTGGAAATAAAAGGTTCTTTAGATACTATAAACTCTAAATTTAATAACCTGGAAATTTCTCTAAACCAACAAATAAAAAGAATTGATGTTCTATATGAAATGTTTTTGAACACTAATTATGAATAATATAGAAAATCAAACTAATTTAAAAATAATTACAATTAATGTAAATTCTCTTATTTCTAAGACTAAACAAGCATACTTATTAAACTTTCTTGAAACTCACAAACCAGATGTATTAATGTTAAATGAAACAAAACTAAATGAAAAACATAAAATTAGCTTGAAAGAATATAATATAATAAGAAAGGATAGACCCAATTCAATACAAGGTGGTGGTACAGCCATTTTAATTAAAAAACATTTCAGTTACGAAACTATAAACCTAACAAACATAGGCAACTTTAAAAGTATAGAATCGATTATTATATCATTAAAGTTAAATCAGAATATGAGCATTATTATAGTTTCAGCATACTCATCCTATGAAAATGGTAGCTATTTTAATAATGAATTAGATCAACTTTTCAATAAACTAAAATTAAATAATAATGAAAATTATTATATTATAGCTGGGGATTTAAATGCTAGACATAATTCTTGGTTTAACAATAACAATAATCCACGGGGTAATTTCCTACATAATTGGATCAATAATAATGAATGTTTATATAAAATTAAACTATATGGTACAAATCATCCAACATATAAACCAAAAAATTCTTATTTAGATATATGCATAGCAGATAGTAGATTAAACATATCTACATACCCGCAAAACTTAAAAACACTTCCATATGATAGTGATCACGATGCAGTGTTAATTAATATCGTAGCAAATACAAATGATAGTTTATTATTTCAAAATCAGAAAAATAATTATCCAATTAATTTCAAAAATATAAACTGGAAAAAATTTAAAAAAGTCCTTACATCAAATTATATTTCAAAGAGTATGGGACTAACAAATCTAGTTCCTAATAATAGAAACTTAGTAAATGATGAAATAGACTATTATATAAATATTATTAATGATTTAATTAATGATACAATTAATAAAACTGTCCCTCGCTTTAAAACTAGCAATAGTACAGATAAATTTACTACACCTTTATTAAAGAAATTGCATAAGGAAAAAAGCTTAGTATTAACAGCAATGAATAATATTTATAGAAAAGGATACAATAAAAATGATCCAATGTATATAAGACTTAAATCGATATTGTATAATCTAAATATTCTAATTAAACAAAATTTTAAAATATCAATGAGTAAAGTCTGGGAAACAACAATAAAAAAAATTATACCTTCATCTAATATGTTTCCTCAACTTACCAAAATATTTAGAAAAAATAATAATACAGAAATACAAAATTTAAAGATAAACCATAGTAAAACGCAGCTTTTTAATGCTGCTAATATAAATACAAATGATCTTACTATAGATGAAAATGATAATTATATAATATCAGACAAGCAGCAAATTCTTAATATTATTGGGGCAGAAATACAAAGCAGCCATAAAATAAACACACCTTTAAATGGTAATAACCAAAATATTACAGTAAATGAAAAAGTTCGAAATTTTACAAATAGCAAAAATATAGATAGAGGTAATAACGTAACTTTAATTACATTTAATAATAATATGAAAGCAAATTCATTAAAAATTTGCCAAACTAAGAGTAATTTTTTTTTATTATTAAAAAACGTTCAAGATACTTTCAGAACATTAAATAATAAAACTTCAGTTGGACCAGACGGTATTCCAAATATAGTATTGAAAAAATTACCTGATATTATAATTGCACAATTTTGTACATTATTTAATAATACATATGTTAAATAATACTTATTTTCCAGTTATATGGAAGAAATCCAAAGTAATAGTAATTAAAAAACCTGGAAAAGAATCATGCGATCCAAAAAGCTATAGACCGATTAGTATGCTTTCAAATATAAGTAAAGTATTTGAAAAATTCATAAATAAATATCTTGTAGATATAACTAACATTAAAGGTATTATCCCAAATAATCAATTTGGATTCCGTCAAAACCATTCCTCGGTACATGCTATAAACAAATTAACGTCGGATATATGTTGGTACATAAATAAAAAAGAAAATGTTGGAGCATGCCTTATAGATTTTGAATCAGCATTTAATTCGGTATGGACAAATGGATTAATTTATAAACTTATTAATTATAATTATCCAACACATTTAATCAGACTAATCCACGATATGATTACTGGAAAAAGTTTTACGGTTAACATCGCTAACACTAGTTCTAGCAAAATTTTTGTTATTGAAAATGGTTTACAACAAGGTACTGTTAACTCGCCAATTTTGTTCAATATATTTTTGAGCGCCTTATTGCAAGAACTTAATAACAAATCTAAATGCAATATAGCATTTGCAGATGATTTAGTAGTTTATGTAGCTGGTAAGAAAGCTTCAATAATACAAAAAGAATTGCAGGATTTGTTTAACCTAGTAATATGTTATGCTAACTCATGGAATATGAGAGTTAACTTTAGCAAGTGCGAGGTTATTCTTTTTAGAACAACTTTAGATAAATGCAATATAGACGTTCGACAAAATTGGAGAAACTTTCATATCTGTACACCAAATCATTTAAAATTAATAAATAAAAAAGTAGTAAAATATCTGGGTGTATACCTGCAACACAACTTAAACTTTTCAGTACATTTTAAAAATAAAATCAATTTAGCTAGAAAAGCCTATATGTTGCCCCAAAGACTATTTAAATCGAAATATCTGCTAACAAAGGTTAAAATATTGGCATATCAATCCCTTATTAGGCCAATTTTAACATACGGTTGCCAAATATGGTATAATGTAAGCGCGTCAATAATGGAAAGTTTTAGAAAACTGGAAAGAAAACATCTTAGAGCTTGTACGGGGAAATATCGAAAACCTGAGTCAAACTATAAACATTATTATTCCAATAAAACATTATACAGTTCAGCAAAAATATCCAGAATAGATATTTTCATTTTACATCTAATTCGTAAACACTATAATAAATCACCAACAATAATTGAGAATAGCTTAATATCCCATGCACCATTTGCAGATAATAGATATATCGTTGAATGTCTAAAAACTGGCTTCGAAACATTTCCGTATCTAGATTTGCATAAATATATTCAAAGCGAGCATAATAACATTCCAATAATTTACCATGCATTTAGAAGAAGCAGTCAAAAACAAATTATGTATGAACCAAACTTAAATACCAACATCGAACTACCTATTTGGAGATATAATATGGATCTACCTCAGAAAGATATAATTTATAAATTAAATAAAAATAAATACTGGTGGTTAAACCAGCAATAATTTTAATAAATTTAATAGCTGCCGAAAGTTGGTATCTGTCGTTTTTCTAGTCGTAGCATAGGTTTAGTTAGTTTTAGTTAATTTAGTTAGTAGTATTAGTCTTAAGTTTAAAAATAAAAATGTAATAGTTGGTTTTTATTATTAGCCTTTTCCAGCTCAAATTCAATAATCTCAACAAAAAAAAATCATTATTTTAAAATGAAAATTTAAAGTACACAAAATAGTGTAAAATACAATTAAAATAATAACAAAAATATAATTTAGAGAATTCTTAAATGAAACATTAAATTTAGTATTAAGAAAAAAATAATAATCATTTTTTATATTTTTTGTATGATAATTTTAAAGTTAAAATGCTATATTGGCTATAAAACAAATAAAATATATTAAAAAAAAAAAAAAAAAGTTTCAGAACGCGCCTTCAAATTCCAACGTAATCTGAAATTTTGTATGTCAGGTTACCGAGAACTTATACAAGCCATCTCAGTGTTTAATTACTGACTAGCTTGTCAAAGAAAAAAAATCAACCAAAAGTCCTGAGGAAGCAATACCATGCAAATCTGATGAAGTGATTATATCTTCTAGCGATGAAAGTGATTTCGCACCAATTCAGAAATGAATTCGCACATTATCAAACAGCGAAGAATGATCTATTTTCTTTCTATATATTTTTTTAAAAATGAAGTTTAGCTTATGTTTTTTATGTTTTCAATGAAATATTAAGTTTTGTTTATGTTATTTACATGTTGTCCAATATTTTCAGCAATTTTCCATGTTTTTTCATGATATTTCTTACTTTTTTTATGCGATTTTTTATCCATTTTAAGAAATTATTTAGGTTGTATGCGATTTTTTGAGTAAATGGAACGTAATCATTTTGCATATAAATATATGTCTTTTTTGTGCGATTTTTTATGTGCGAATTTCCATGGAACGTATCTACCGCATAAAAAGAGAATTGAGATTATATTGTTTAGTAGCGACGGAATATATTTATCTCACTTTACGGAAAAGCTAATTAATTTACTTCCATTTAAAAAATAAAATGTTACTCACCATATTGAATAAATTTTAATACTTTATTTTCTTAAACACAAAAAATTTAAGGATTGTATAAAAACTTAAAACGAACGTTCCGAACAGCCGGCTATGAAGCTTTCCAAAACAGAAATGAATTAAAATTAAAATTTGAAATTGAATTGAAAACGTAATCGATCGAGATCCAGAATCGAGGTCGATAATCTCATATCTCAGTCTTCTCCAACGAATTAGAAAATATTACATATAATGTAATATATATGGAAGCAGCATAAATGTTCCATCTCTTTTTAACTCATAGTAAATTTCATATATCAAAAAAATGTTTATGAAGCCGTGAAAAAAATACTTTTTTTTATTCTGCTCACCAACCTGTCAAAATCAAATAGTCTACCGCATTTTTAAAAACCTCATATGCCATTTTCACATTTATTGACTATTGAATTAGGTACTTGAATATATGGATAGGAGCATAATAAAATCTGATAAAAAGTCTTTACTAATTGTAAAAATTAAAATTAAATTATTGTGCATTAAATTACTTTTTTTTAGATAATTAAATAAATTTTAGTCGAAACTGAGTTGATGTCGTATGGATCTATTAAAAACTCATCCGAGGAAATTGCATGGAAAAATATCAGCTAATAATTTTTATAGCAGGGTCGGTTCTTTTTTATTTAGTCTATTAATTTTTATAAAGACAAAAATTAATAATTAAATAAAGTTTTAAAATACTGTAATTATTTGTAATATTTCCTATTGTTCATGCTTCATAAATATGATTACAGCGGCAGACAATAAAGGACATCTGCAGTCTGTGTTTGCAGGACATAATTATTTAATATTTGTCTATGTAAATATATTTAGTTAAATTAAATTTTATTACTTTGTCACGAGGAATATTAGTTTTTTTTTCGCTTAACACTTTTTATTAACCTTTAATTTTAATTTTGTTTTTATTTTATGTTGCTGGAGGTCAAAGACATATTTTTTATCTTACTTTTTTCAAAAATTTTACATAGTATATACATATATATAAATGATTCCATAATTCCATAGGCCCGGATTAAAATAAAAACCTAGTCCGTCTCTTATTACAAATTTTTAAATTTTGACAGGTTGGTGAGCAAAAGAACGAGGCGACTATACCCGGCGTGGCTTCAATTTTTTATGTGTATGCTCCATCCATATATTCTATATCGTTGGTCTTCTCAGACTCAGGGTGCTGTCGTTTTGAAATTTCTAGTGTTAGTATAAATTGTTCGTGGAAGGGAGTATAGTATATTTTTTAATGTAAAGGAGTAGAGGAGAAAGTAGGTAGTATATATATTTTACTCTTGAAGAAAGAAAGTGAGAATTTATTATTTTGAAGACTTGTTTAATACAAGTAGTAAAAAATTCTAATATAATGCTTCAGAAAGTTTCGCCGCTCGTGCCGTTGCCGTTGTCGGTTTGGAATGTCAAAAGACTGTCTGAAGCATAACATTTCACAATTCTTATGCAGATATTATTGCATTTACTGTAGATTACGCTTTTTATTTCTAATTGTACGTGAGAAAATTTTCGTTCAACAACTGCACTGCTATGAGGTAAACATAAAATTGGGCCAACAAATTTTTCTAATTTACCGAACAATTTTCCTAATTTACCAAGCAAATATTCAGTTATGGAATAATGTGCGTTATTCCATAACTTTATTCAGTTAATTTATAATTTAATATTCAATACTTTTCTGGACAAACTAATTTTAAAATAATTTTTTTTTTTGTGAACTTTTTTTTGTTTTTTTGTTGACAATTGAAACTTCAAAATTACCAAAAAGTATATTGGTATTGGTAAAAGGGGTAAAAATCTAGCTAAAAATCGAGATTTTAGAAAAGTGAGCTAGATAAAAAAAAGATTGATTTTTTTGGTCAAAGAAATTTAAAAATTGATCTAGATAAAAAAAATGATTTTTTTGAAAACAGATTGATTTTTTTGGTTAAAGAAATTTAACATAATTATTATTTTAGCTCTTGCGCCTACATACATTGAATCTAGCTTGATTTTCAGGCAACCTATATCGGTCAAACAGACCTAGTCATCAGTAAGGAAAGAGCGAAAGATAAAATTTAACAATTTATAGTAAATTTATGGTTACATTTTTGACATTTGGGAATTTTAACCTAAAATTTTTGAATTCTTTCTGTTTTGTTTACTTCGTACAGGAGTATAACCTAAAAAGTAAAGTTAAATAATACACATTGTTCGGAAAAAATAATTTGATTTTTAAATTAAAGATAAATTTTGTGCATTATCAATTTTAAAATTTTTTTGGAACCCCAAAATAAAAATTCTGGAAACATTGCGAAGCAGACTAGAATGAAATTTGCTGAGTATTTTGTTGAGAGTGGGGCATTGAAGTGGCAAATGGACATGATTTGAAAAAAGTAAACCAATTTTTTTATAACATTATATGTAATTTCTTAGCAATAAATTTATTAAACATTTTATATATTATATTTCAGACATTGAAATGAAAAATTGGACATACAAAGAAAAAAAATAATACATACTATTTATAAAAAGAAATCTGAAATTGAATAACAAAAAAAAATATGAGTACGATCATATAATAAAAAATTCTATGTTCAAATTCAAAACTTAAATTCAGTTTGCAAATAAAATTTGTTTTTAAATTATTGTATGTTATACGTACTTAATATTTACTTCTTGCATATCTTGCAGCATTTTAATTTTAATTTTAGACTGTGCTATGGTTGAATGTCTTTTCATATCCAGTGCCAACATTTCGCGAAACATATCAGCAGATTCTTTTTCTCTGTTCCTAGAACAGAAAGCAAATTTAAAATTAGTAAAATAAAAATTGTACATTTAATGTACATATAATATAATATTAACTTACTTTTTTCAATATTAACATCCATACTGATTATTTCGTTCACTATGAAACATTACTATATTTTTAATTTTTTGAAAACTCAGACTTTTTAATAAATTCTAGTTTAATAAAATTATTGAAAATTGTCTTTAAATATGTTATTTTAGTAAGAATAAATGGATGCTTGCAGATTCTGATTGAAAATCAATATTAATATGATATTCATCAATTTCAAAATATATGATAAAAATGTAAAAAAAAATTATGGTGCCATTCCTTGCATAAATACCTTCTTTTTTTTTGTAATATTTTTTTATTAATCCATAATTTTGTTTTGTTTTGTACATATATAAAAAAAATATTTTAAAAACTATGTTAATGTAGTTGTTATATTATAAATTAAAGAGTGATTTATTTAAGTTTATGTTTTTATTTATTAACAAACATTTTAACTTTTATTTAATATTTATTTTAATACTAACAACTAACTAATTTTATTGTTTTTTGTGTTAAATATAATTTGTTATTTAACTTTGTAAAATTCAAATTTATTTAAATTTATTTAAGTTTATTTAAGTTTATGTTTTTATTTATTAATAAACATTTTTAACTTTTATTTAATATTTATTTTAATATTAATAACTATATTTAACTTTGTATTTAGCTTTTTATCGAGGAAAATAATTTTATTTAATTTTAAACTATCGCGTTAGAATCTTGATAACCAACTGATAAAAACGAAGCTGTGAAGTTCGTTTTTATTATCTATTATCATGTAATTGGTTAATTGCTGAATGCAACTAACCAATCGGCGTTTGCCAAATGTGCAATGATAATTGATGTTAAGTTAGATTATAAGCTGTTGCTAACTCATTTAGCTTACAACCAATTATTGTAACTAATATGTTAAATGAGTTTTGTAAGAAATGTTACAGGGTGATTCCTGAGTCACCACATCACCCTCCTCCGAGTGATATTTTAAATAAAAATATATGTATATAAAATGAACGAAAAGTAACAAATATGTTGTTACTAAAAAAAATTTTTTGAGAGCAATAATACAAACTTTAAATACTTCTTGAAACAATCTATTTCGATTTAACGCTGAAATTCCATATGCGGGTTTTAGCCTATCAACGGAAATTGAAGATTGTTTATCATTTATTAATATTATAAAAGTCTTACGCAGTCTTCGAATAATTCGATATGGTCCGTCATACGTCGGTGATAAAGTCGGTTTAATCCTATCATTCCTAACGAACACAAAATTGCACGAATTCAAATCCTTAGGAATAAAAATACATTTTTGCTCTCCCAGCCGTGTTGGTTTTGGAATAAGGCTTTGCATTGTTGCTCGGAGTTTTTCGATAATGATATTATGATCGGTGGGTTCAGGCTTTTCAGTAATAAAAAATTCTCCCGGAAGCTTTAGAGTGTGACCATACACTAATTCGGCGGGTGAACACTGTAAATCTTCTTTTACCGCGGCTCTGATTCCCAGTAATACGATTGGAAGTTCGCTGTGCCAATTTTCATTACAATTACGCGCTCGAAGAGTATCTTTTAGTTGACGGTGGAACCGTTCAACTAAACCGTTCGCTTGCGGATGGTAAGGGCTTATTCGAATGCGATGGACACCTAGCAGTTTTGTCAACTCTTGAAATAGCTTTGATTCGAATTGGGTGCCCTGATCGGTCGTAATTCTAGCTGGAACATCAAATCGCGAAACATAGTTTGCTACGAAAGCTTTTGCAACTGCAGTAGCTGTCATATTTGGTAAACCGTATGCTTCGGGCCATCGCGTAAAACGATCCACTATCGTCAAAATATACGAATTACCTTCTGAAACAGGAAAAGGACCAACCAGGTCCATATGAATATGTTCAAAACGACCTGTCGGTATATTGAAAATTCCTAGTTCAGATTTTGTATGACGGTGAATTTTGGACTTTGGACACGGAATACAAGCCTTAGTCCACAAATTCGTGTCACTATTTATATTTGGCCAAAAATACCTGGATGCAATCAATTTTTTGGTTGCACGAATACCAGGATGCGCCAAGTTATGTAAACTATTATGTAAACTATTAAACAGCACGACGTAAGGACATTGGTACAAAAGGTCTATTGTTTGACGTTGTTGTTTCGCAATATACAGCAAAATCTGGCAATTGTATTTTATTAAGTTTCCAGGAAGATTTCGTATTTATTAATAATGATTCCAGCTCTTTATCATTTACCTGGAGTTGCGCTAACTTTTGCAAATCGAAGTGGTCTAAATCAATTGAAACTATATCAGATAAACGCGATAAACTGTCTGCGACTACATTTTCTTTGCCAGGAATATGGCGAATATCCGTCGAGAATTGCGCTATAAAATCAAGATGTCTGGTCTGACGAGGGTTACGTTCAGTTTTTGAGCAAATGGCATGCACCAACGGTTTGTGATCGGTAAATATCGTGAACTCACGACCTTTTACCGCGTACCGAAAATGTTTTATTGCTGCGTATATAGCCAGTAGCTCTCGGTCGAACGCTGAATACTTTTGCTCGGCCGATGAAAGTTTTCTAGAGAAAAAAGCTAGCGGCTTCCAACCCGCTCCAGATGACTGCTGTAACACGGCGCCTAACGCGATATCAGACGCATCGGTCGCGATTGAATATTTTTCATTCGGCTGTGGATGAGCGAGTTTGGTGGCTGCAACCAATGCATTCTTCACTTTCTGTAATGTCGCATTCAATTCATCTGGCCACGTTAAAATTTTATTTTTACTTTTCGTTTTTAACTCCTGTGCTGCGTAAGCGTAAATCGGGCTTAAAAATTCGGCTAACTTAGGTATAAACCTGTGGTAGTAATTTACCATACCGACGAACCGCTGGATTTGCTTAATGGACTTAGGAGTAGGAAAATTTTTAATAATTTCAACCCGGTCTTCTGAAGGCGAAATTGCTTCAGCAGTAATGCGATGACTTAAAAATTCAGCTCCGTAACGCCAAAAGTACATTTAGAAGGATTAATCGTAATCCCGTATTCCGACAATCTTTGGAATAATTGCCGAAGATGCTTTTTATGCGTTTGCGGGTCGTTCGATGCAATGAGGATGTCGTCGATATAAACGAAAACAAAATCTAATCCTCGACAAACTTGGTTCATAAACCGCTGAAAACTTTGCGCCGCATTACGTAGTCCGAATGGCATACGTCGAAATTCGAAAAGAGCGAAAGGAGTTGTGATAGCCGTTTTATGAATGTCCTCCTCCGCTACTGGGATTAAATGATACGCTCGAATTAAATCAATTTTTGAAAAAATCTTAGCACCATCTAAACGCATCGCAAAATCTTGAATGTGCGGGATTGGATACCGGTCGGGAATTGTATCGGCATTTAAACGACGATAGTCACCGCACGGTCGCCAATCCGTATTATTTTTCTTTCGCACCATGTGTAATGGAGATGAAACTGGAGAAGACGATGGTTGACAGATCCCCATCTCGACCATTATATCAAATTCATTTTTAGCGGCGTCGTGTCTTGCTGGGTCTAGTCGTCGTGGTTTCGCGAATGGGAGTTGATCTTTCGTAACGATGTGATATACTACCGTATGTTTAACATCTTTAAAATAATTCGGAGGTTGTGACAGTTCGGGAAATTCCGATAAAATTGTCGAGAATTCATTATTTACCATGAAAATTTTTGGTGTTGGCGTTTTAAACTTACACGTAAGCGTGTTGATCGAAAGCTGGGTGTGTGGATCTATTATTTTATTATTTTTTAGATCTACAATAAGCCCATGCTTTTTGAGAAAATCAGCACCGATAATTGCGCGATCGATGTCAGCCAAAATGAATTCGTGTATGAAATCCCTCCGTAGTCCCAGATTAATCTTTAACATTTTTGAACCGGCAGTTTTTATAATCGAACCGTTTGCAGCAGACAATGAAACGCTTGAATTATTATTTGTTAACCGTGTTTTGCACGGCAACACTGATAAGTCTGCACCCGTGATTAGAAAAACTATATCATTTGTGTTATCGCGAACGAAGAGGCGGCTATTATATTTGTTCGCACCGGTAGCCGCTATACGCGGTGCGTTATCTAGTTTGGGTGATTCGATATTGATTTTTGATTACAGCGACATTTCGTCGCTTTATCACCAAACTTTCTATGGTACCAACATAAATCTTGTTGTTCGGATGAAACAGAATGAGTTTGACGGTTTCTTGAATTACTTCTCGCGTTGCGTTGACGATTCGATTGATTATTATTATTATATCGCGATCTAGAATAGTTTACGTTACGCGATCTAGCGTTATCTCTATAACCGGCGTCGAGTCTAGATATCATAGCTTCAATTCTAGATAAACGCGCGTTAAAATCAGAGTTGTCGGTGTTCTGTACTGACGGTTTATTATCGGTAATTGAAAAAACGCTGGTACTTTGCTGCGCTTCATAAATTTTGTCAGCTATATCAGCTAATTCACTAAGCGGCTTATCGCCTACTAACGCGACGTGTATGACTTGCGGCAGTTTCCGAAGCCATAACTTTTTTATAATAGTGTCATTAAATGATTGTCCCGACAATTGTTTCATGGACCTTAAAAGTTCGGATGGGCTTCTGTCCCCGATATCTGCTTTCGCGATCAACGTCTCTAAACGATTTGTTTCTGAAACAGAATGGCGTTTAATTAATTCCGATTTGACGTTGCTATAACGATTCGTAACAGGTGGATCGGATAAAATGTCGATAATCGAGTCACAAGATTCTGGTGGTAATGCGGTTATTACAAGACAATATTTCGTATCGTCGTTTGTAATACGATATGCTTGAAATTGAGCTTCAGCCTGAATAAACCAAGTCGTAGGATTTGCTGGCCAAAATTGTGGTAATTTCACGCGAACCGAATTAATTTGAGCTTCATTTACCTG
The DNA here is from genome assembly GCA_963920725.1 of Rhamphomyia laevipes. Taxonomy (NCBI): domain Eukaryota; kingdom Metazoa; phylum Arthropoda; class Insecta; order Diptera; family Empididae; genus Rhamphomyia; species Rhamphomyia laevipes. Next base: position 39,942,754 of record OY987255.1, read on the forward strand.
TGACGTATTTATATTATTTTGACGGTCATTTTCACCGGCACTTGTGTTTGGTTGAGGATTTTTACAAACTGTTTCGTTAGGCATGATAGTGTTAAAATAATTTAAAAAAAATCGTAAACTAATCAAAATAAATTGTTTCCCACGAAATAAATCAATATAATATATTATGTCACTCAAAAATCGCCAAAAAACTAAATATATTTATGAAGTAATAATTTATTTTTATCTGTAACGTGATATTTGTAATGCCAAAATTATATGTTATTTTTGGACGGGCCCAATAAATTTTAAAATTATATTCTCGATAAAAGGCAACAATAAATATATTTTATATGCAAAAAAAAAAATCTTTTTTGTGTATATAATTTAATAATTTTGTATTCAATTTTACAAAAAAAAAATAATATACATATATAAATGTATGATAAATTTTTTTTTTGGTATATAATCGGTATATAATATATAAATTTTTTCTTTAAATTTTTTCTTTAATAAAAAAATATGAAATTTTATTATATGTTTTATATTATATTTAATTATAATTTTAATATAATCAATATGTAATAAGAATATATTTATTACCATTAATAAATTTTATATTATATAAATTTTCAAATATATCTATGCGGAATACGACTTTTATATTAAAGAATATATCATGAGACTTTTTGCAAATACAAAAAAAATGTGTCATGCGACTTTTGACTATTAAAAACTGATTGCAAAAATTATTTTTGCAATTTTATTATTTTAATATGATATATTAATATTGAAAATTTATATAATATGATATTTTTAATAATTTCAACAATTTTACTTGGAAAAAAAAAATACAAAATGTATGCTGCAAATGATGTATTTCTTCGTTGGATGATGATGATGTTGAAATCGTTGCTCGCAGTATGATACTTTTGATGATTTTTGTTGTAAATTCTCGATGATCAATAAATAAATTGTTGATACGTTAATATGATGATCTTGATGATTTGATTCTTGACAATATGAAACGATGATCTCGATGATTTTAATATTGATAATAAAATCTGATGATCTTGATGATTACCAATATAAATATACTGATATCGTATGATGTACGTACAATTATCGAACGATATGACGTAATCTATTATTCACCATATAATTAATATTTTTATTTGAAATTTTGGTACAGTTGTGTCGAACATTTATATAATATTGAAATGATTAATTGTAATTTTTATGGTATTACACGAACTTCTATATTTAAAATTTAAATTATATAATGTTTTTTTTTTTTTTGTTATTTCCACTATAGCAATTTTAAAATGTTTCAGCTAAATTTAAAACAATATGTTTGTGGAATGAAAATGTTCAACACTGGTTACACTTTTACACTTTTTAATGTTGAATTATACAATTTTTATTAATGTTTCAGCGTATTAACACTTTATGTTTGTAACTTTTAAATGTTAAATACATATATTAATGTTCAAACTGGGGTCACCAATTGTAGTTGTTATATTATAAATAAAAGAGTGATTTATTTAAGTTTATGTTTTTATTTATTTTAACTTTTATTTAATATTTTTTTTAGTACTAACAACTAACTAATTTTATTGTTTTTTGTGTTAAATATAATTTGTTATTTAACTTTGTAAAATTCAAATTTATTTAAATTTATTTAAGTTTATTTAAGTTTTTGTTTTTATTTATTAATAAACATTTTTAACTTTTATTTAATATTTATTTTAATATTAACAACTATTTAACTTTGTATTTAGCTTTTTATCGAGGAAAATCATTTTATTTAATTTTAAACTATCGCGTTAGAATCTTGATAACCAACTGATAAAAACGAAGCTGTGAAGTTCGTTTTTATTATCTATTATCATGTAATTGGTTAATTGCTGAATGCAACTAACCAATCGGCGTTTGCCAAATGTGCAATGATAATTGATGTTAAGTTAGATTCTAAGCTGTTGCTAACTCATTTAGCTTACAACCAATTATTGTAACTAATATGTTAAATGAGTTTTGTAAGAAATGTTACAGGGTGATTCCTGAGTCACCACATTAACTTATTTATTACTTTTTCTTAATGTCGCTCAATGTGGCTCTTTAATTTTTTTATTAAATTTTATTTTTTTAAATTATTATTATTTATTTATTTTTAATATTATTACATATTTTTATGTTTTGGATTTTTTTTTTGAAACCCAAAACTTTCTATTTTTTTTGTATTTGCATAAATACCATAAACTAAATCATTTTTCATGCTATAAAATAAATGTATAAAATCTATTTTGGCATCACACATTGTTTGAGCATCGCATTTTTCAAATTCAATTAATGTAAAAAAACTATCTCTACTCCAGTTCCCAGTATCTCATCAAATTAACGAACAACCATAGCGTAGCACTTAAAAGTACTCACATCAGTGGTTTCATCTATTATTAATCAAAAAGAGTGTATCTTAAATGTTTACAAATTTCTTCCAGTCCTTCTTGTAGCAAAAGAGTGTTTACAATTTCAGTTGCTTTTGTCTTTCCCAATTCCCACATTTAAAATCTTTTGTTAAATTTGAGTTTGGTATTGTGGATTTAATTTGAGCTATCAATGATATAATTAAAACGAGCACAATTACTCGCGTTTGCTGATGAAATTAACATTATTAGTCGAAGTCAGAGAGAAGCATAACGATTAAAGCCTACTTGGTATTTTTTAGGTATATATTTTTGGAAAAGTTAACGCTGACTTCTGAATAAATTAAATTTGGAGACAATGTAAAAATAAATTGATACAAATAAATTCAGTGTCGGCTTTCAGTTTTTTATACGAAATAATTTCGGAAACCGATATAATAAAATTAGTTATACTTACACGCTAAAGTACTTAAAAACCAAACATATAAAAATAAATTGCGTTTTAAAATAACAAAATTCCTAACAAAGCAATTAAAAAACTAAATAAATAACAAATAACCAACATTATGATTTACGAGATTAAAAAATTGTTTTAATTATAAATAAATGCTTCTGCTAGAATACTTTTTCTACAATAAATATAATTATTTTCAGCTTTTTATAAGGAAAATTAATGAAGTCATATTGGATATCATTAAGTTGGTATCATCTGTGAAAGACTAAAATTACTTTTTTATCTTAATAAAAATGACAAGTTTAGTTAATAAGTAAACATCTTAATAAATATACTTAGTATAGTATCAGATATAATTTATTATAGTTAAAGAAATTTTGAAGATTGAAAATTAAGTTGCAATTCATGATTTTCAATAGATACCCTGCAAAGCAGAAGTATCGTTTTCGATTTGTAAAAGAAATAACCTTCTCAAACAAGAAATCTTTTACGACTCGTTTAGGTGCATCGGTTATGTATCGCTGTAATTCACCAGTTAAGCCAGAATTACAATCAGTCTGTGACCGTCCAGTTTGCGTCAACTTGACGGTGTCCTTGAACTTAGAATTACAATAACGACGTTAAATGAACTTTGCAGTGTTACTGCTAAGCTTTTCTGTTTAGTAGTACATTTTTAGCAATGGAATTATCGCATTGAATTTTCTTTTAATAATAAAAATAAAAAATTTAGAAATGGATATAGATGATATTTTTTTACTCACCGGAGCTGCTTTTTACGCTTATAAGAAAGTTAAATATGCCAAAGAAAAAAACCAAAGGCGATGGTGGGTTAGAGAATTGAATTTAACTAGAGATACAGATGGTTTTTTCGCCAAAAATTTTGAAAAGATGAAAAAAGTGATCCTGAGCATTTCATTTCAAAAGTAACGAGAATGAAGCCCGAAGTTTTTGATTCATTATTTGTCATTTTAAAAGAATATTTAACAAAAAATTCAAACCGGAAAGCAATAGATGCAGAATGTCGTTTATTTATGACATTAATGTAGGTTTATTTATATAAAAAATTAAATATGTAATCATATGCAATACAAATTAATGTTTATTAGGTATTTATCGCAAGGTGCTCCAATTAATGTTTTAGGCTGGATGTTTAAAATGGGTTTTACAACAGTAAGAAATATTATATTGGACACGTGTGAAATTATTTATAAAGTACTGGCTCAAATTTATTTAGCTCCACCTAATGTAGATGAATGGAAAAATATATCAAAAGATTTTGAAAATATTTGGAATCTACCAAATTGTATTTCCGCTATAGATGGCAAACATATAAATATTCAGTGTCCACCTAATGCTGGTTCTAAATATTTTAATTATAAAGGTAACTATAATTATGAAGTATTATATCAGCATAATTATATTAATTTTTTATTAGGGCAACCATAGCATTGTGCTAATGGCTGCATGTGATGCTAACTACACGATCGATATTGGCGCATATGGTAGCCAAAGTGATGGTGGCATATTTGAATCTTTGGAAAATTGGTACTAGCTGAAAAATTGCAATTACCTGTTTCGACAGTTTTAAAACACTCAAATTTATTATGCCCTTATTATTTTGTTGCTGATGCGGCATTCCCTCTGAAAATGTCAATTATGCGACCATATCCAGGCAAACATTTATCTGAATCAAAATTTAATTTCAACTATCGTCTTTCACGAGAGTTATAAATGATATTTAAATAATATGTCGATATTTATATATAAGTATATTATTTATATATTTTATATAAGTTCTTTATCTTTTTTTGATTTTTGTAATGAATAATTAAAACACAACTTGGATAATTTTATATTTAACTTTATTAATCAAGAGTAAAACTAGAACTAAACTTTTTATAAACTTAAATCTAAAAGTAAAATTATTACATTCTATTTAGTGCTGAGATTAGCAAAATTAAACAAATGAGAAGAAGAATTTATTTAATACAAATTATATTATAATATCATATTATGATTTAATACAAAACTGTGTGAACGGAAATTATTTAAATATGATATTTTACTGATTATGAAAAACTATTTTGTGGGAAGTTTTTTATAGAATAATTTAATATTTTTTTTATTTTCTAAGGAAATATATTTTCTGATGTAACTCTTCCCTCCGTAGGAGAAAGCTCTTCTAGAGTTGATGTCGTATGGATCTATTAAAAACTCATCCGAGGAAATTGCATGGAAAAATATCAGCTAATAATTTTTATAGCAGGGTCGGTTCTTTTTTATTTAGTCTATTAATTTTTATAAAAACAAAAATTAATAATTAAATAAAGTTTTAAAATACTGTAATTATTTCAATATTTCCTATTGTTCATGCTTCATAAATATGATTACAGCGGCAGACAATAAAGGACATCTGCAGTCTGTGTTTGCAGGACATAATTATTTAATATTTGTCTATGTAAATATATTTAGTTAAATTAAATTTTATTACTTTGTCACGAGGAATATTAGTTTTTTTTTTCGCTTAACACTTTTTATTAACCTTTAATTGTAATTTTGTTTTTATTTTATGTTGCTGGAGGTCAAAGGCAAATTTTTTATCTTACTTTTTTCAAAAATTTTACATAGTATATACATATATATAAATGATTCCATAATTCCATAGGCCCGGATTAAAATAAAAACCTAGTCCGTCTCTTATTACAAATTTTTAAATTTTGACAGGTTGGTGAGCAAAAGAACGAGGCGACTAGGCGTGGCTTCAATTTTTTATGTGTATGCTCCATCCATATATTTATTCTATATCGTTGGTCTTCTCAGACTCAGGGTGCTGTCGTTTTGAAATTTCTGGTGTTAGTATAAATTGTTCGTGGAAGGGAGTATAGTATATTTTTTAATGTAAAGGAGTAGAGGAGAAAGTAGGTAGTATATATATTTTACTCTTGAAGAAAGAAAGTGAGAATTTATTATTTTGAAGACTTGTTTAATACAAGTAGTAAAAAATTCTAATATAATGCTTCAGAAAGTTTCGCCGCTCGTGCCGTTGCCGTTGTCGGTTTGGAATGTCAAAAGACTGTCTGAAGCATAACATTTCACAATTCTTATGCAGATATTATTGCATTTACTGTAGATTACGCTTTTTATTTCAAATTGTACGTGAGAATTTACCGAACAATTTTCCTAATTTACCAAGCAAATATTCAGTTATGGAATAATGTGCGTTATTCCATAACTTTATTCAGTTAATTTATAATTTAATATTCAATACTTTTCTGGACAAACTAATTTTAAAATAATTTTTTTTTTTTTGTGAACTTTTTTTTGTTTTTTTGTTGACAATTGAAACTTCAAAATTACCAAAAAGTATATTGGTATTGGTAAAAGGGGTAAATCTAGCTAAAAATCGAGATTTTAGAAAAGTGATCTAGATAAAAAAAAGATTGATTTTTTTGGTCAAAGAAATTTAAAAATTGATCTAGATAAAAAAAAATGATTTTTTTGAAAACAGATTGATTTTTTTGGTTAAAGAAATTTAACATAATTATTATTTTAGCTCTTGCGCCTACATACATTGAATCTAGCTTGATTTTCAGGCAACCTATATCGGTCAAACAGACCTAGTCATCAGTAAGGAAAGAGCGAAAGATAAAATTTAACAATTTATAGTAAATTTATGGTTAAATTTTTGACATTTTGGGAATTTTAACCTAAATTTTTTGAATTCTTTCTGTTTTGTTTACTTCGTACAGGAGTATAACCTAAAAAGTAAAGTTAAATAATACATATTGTTCGGAAAAAATAATTTGATTTTTAAATTAAAGATAAATTTTGTGCATTATCAATTTTAAAATTTTTTTGGAACGCCAAAATAAAAATTCTGGAAACATTGCGAAGCAGACTAGAATGAAATTTGCTGAGTATTTTGTTGAGAGTGGGGCATTGAAGTGGCAAATGGACATGATTTGAAAAAAGTAAACCAATTTTTTTATAACATTATATGTAATTTCTTAGCAATAAATTTATTAAACATTTTATATATTATATTTCAGACATTGAAATGAAAAATTGGACATACAAAGAAAAAAAATAATACATACTATTTATAAAAAGAAATCTGAAATTGAATAACAAAAAAAAAAAATATGAGTACGATCATATAATAAAAAATTCAATGTTCAAATTCAAAACTTAAATTCAGTTTGCAAATAAAATTTGTTTTTAAGTTATTGTATGTTATACGTACTTAATATTTACTTCTTGCATATCTTGCAGCATTTTAATTTTAATTTTAGATTGTGCTATGGTTGAATGTCTTTTCATATCCAGTGCCAACATTTCGCAAAACATATCAGCAGATTCTTTTTCTCTGTTCCTAGAACAGAAAGCAAATTTAAAATTAGTAAAATATAATATATAATATAAAATTGTACATGTAATGTACATATAATATAATATTAACTTACTTTTTTCAATATTAACATCCATACTGATTATTTCGTTCACTATGAAACATTACTATATTTTTAATTTTTTGAAAACTCAGACTTTTTAATAAATTCTAGTTTAATAAAATTATTGAAAATTGTCTTTAAATATGTTATTTTAGTAAGAATAAATGGATGCTTGCAGATTCTGATTGAAAATCAATATTAATAGGATATTCATCAATTTCAAAATATATGATAAAATGTAAAAAAAAAATTATGGTGCCATTCATTCCTGCATAAATACCTTCTTTTTTTTTTGTAATATTTTTTTATTAATCCATAATTTTTATTTTTTGTACATATATAAAAAAAATATTTTAAAAACTATGTTAACTTATTTATTACTTTTTCTTAATGTCGCTCAATGTGGCTCTCTAATTTTTTTATTAAATTTTATTTTTTAAAATTATTATTATTTATTTATTTTTAATATTATTACATATTTTTATGTTTTGGATTTTTTTTTTGAAAACCAAAACTTTCTATTTTTTTGTATTTGCATAAATACCATAAACTAAATCATTTTTCATGCTATAAAATAAATGTATAAAATGTATTTTGGCATCATACAGGACATCATACATTGTTTGAGCATCGCATTTTTCCAATTCAATTAATGTAAAAAAACTATCTTTACTCCAGTTCCCAGTATCTCATCAAAATAACGAACAACCATAGCGTAGCACTTAAAAGTACTCACATCAGTGGTTTCATCTATTATTAATCAAAAAGAGTGTATCTTAAATGTTTACAAATTTCTTCCAGTCCTTCTTGTAGCAAAAGAGTGTTTACAATTTCAGTTGCTTTTGTCTTTCCCAATTCCCACATTTAAAATCTTTTGTTAAATTTGAGTTTGGTATTGTGGATTTAATTTGAGCTATCAATGATATAATTAAAACGAGCACAATTACTCGCGTTTGCTGATGAAATTAACATTATTAGTCGAAGTCAGAGAGAAGCATAACGATTAAAGCCTACTTGGTATTTTTGAGCGATATATTTTTGGAAAAGTTAACGCTGGCTTCTGAATAAATTAAATTTGGAGACAATGTAAAAATAAATTGATACAAATAAATTCAGTGTCGGCTTTCAGTTTTTTATACGTAATAATTTCGGAAACCGATATTATAAAATTAGTTATACTTACACGCTAAAGTACTTAAAAACCAAACATATAAAAATAAATTGCGTTTTAAAATAACAAAATTCCTAACAAAGCAATTAAAAAACTAAATAAATAACAAATAACCAACATTATGATTTACGAGATTAAAAAAATTGTTTTAATTATAAATAAATGCTTCTGCTAGAATACTTTTTCTACAATAAATATAATTATTTTCAGCTTTTTATAAGGAAAATTAATGAAGTCATATTGGATATCATTAAGTTGGTATCATCTATGAAAGACTAAAATTACTTTTTTATCTTAATAAAAATGACAAGTTTAGTTAATAAGTAAACATCTTAATAAATATACTTAGTATAGTATCAGATATAATTTATTATAGTTAAAGAAATTTTGAAGATTGAAAATTAAGTTGCAATTCATGATTTTCAATAGATACCCTGCAAAGCAGAAGTATCGTTTTCGATTTGTAAAAGAAATAACCTTCTCAAACAAGAAATCTTTTACGACTCGTTTAGGTGCATCGGTTATGTATCGCTGTAATTCACCAGTTAAGCCAGAATTACAATCAGTCTGTGACCGTCCAGTTTGCGTCAACTTGACGGTGTCCTTGAACTTAGAATTACAATAACGACGTTAAATGAACTTTGCAGTGTTACTGCTAAGCTTTTCTGTTTAGTAGTACATTTTTAGCAATGGAATTATCGCATTGAATTTTCTTTTAATAATAAAAATAAAAAATTTAGAAATGGATATATATGATATTTTTTTAATCACCGGAGCTGCTTTTTACGCTTATAAGAAAGTTAAATATGCCAAAGAAAAAAACCAAAGGCGATGGTGGGTTAGAGAATTGAATTTAACTAGAGATACAGATGGTTTTTTCGCCAAAAATTTTGAAAAGATGAAAAAAGTGATCCTGAGCATTTCATTTCAAAAGTAACGAGAATGAAGCCCGAAGTTTTTGATTCATTATTTGTCATTTTAAAAGAATATTTAACAAAAAATTCAAACCGGAAAGCAATAGATGCAGAATGTCGTTTATTTATGACATTAATGTAGGTTTATTTATATAAAAAATTAAATATGTAATCATATGCAATACAAATTAATGTTTATTAGGTATTTATCGCAAGGTGCTCCAATTAATGTTTTAGGCTGGATGTTTAAAATGGGTTTTACAACAGTAAGAAATATTATATTGGACACGTGTGAAATTATTTATAAAGTACTGGCTCAAATTTATTTAGCTCCACCTAATGTAGATGAATGGAAAAATATATCTAAAGATTTTGAAAATATTTGGAATCTACCAAATTGTATTTCCGCTATAGATGGCAAACATATAAATATTCAGTGTCCACCTAATGCTGGTTCTAAATATTTTAATTATAAAGGTAACTATAATTATGAAGTATTATATCAGCATAATTATATTAATTTTTTATTAGGGCAACCATAGCATTGTGCTAATGGCTGCATGTGATGCTAACTACACGATCGATATTGGCGCATATGGTAGCCAAAGTGATGGTGGCATATTTGAATCTTTGGAAAATTGGTACTAGCTGAAAAATTGCAATTACCTGTTTCGACAGTTTTAAAACACTCAAATTTATTATGCCCTTATTATTTTGTTGCTGATGCGGCATTCCCTCTGAAAATGTCAATTATGCGACCATATCCAGGCAAACATTTATCTGAATCAAAATTTAATTTCAACTATCGTCTTTCACGAGAGTTATAAATGATATTTAAATAATATGTCGATATTTATATATAAGTATATTATTTATATATTTTATATAAGTTCTTTATCTTTTTTTGATTTTTGTAATGAATAATTAAAACACAACTTGGATAATTTTATATTTAACTTTATTAATCAAGAGTAAAACTAGAACTAAACTTTTTATAAACTTAAATCTAAAAGTAAAATTATTACATTCTATTTAGTGCTGAGATTAGCAAAATTAAACAAATGAGAAGAAGAATTTATTTAATACAAATTATATTATAATATCATATTATGATTTAATACAAAACTGTGTGAACGGAAATTATTTAAATATGATATTTTACTGATTATGAAAAACTATTTTGTGGGAAGTTTTTTATAGAATAATTTAATATTTTTTTTATTTTCTAAGGAAATATATTTTCTGATGTAACTCTTCCCTCCTTAGGAGAAAGCTCTTCTAGAGTTTCTGTTACTCCATGAACTATACGAAATTTACAGTAACAATATCCTAATATGATTATGATTACAATTACTATTATTAAGATAGTTATAAAAAAGTATGCAACTTGATTATTTTTTTCAAATCTTAACTCAGTTATTTCTTTTGTATTATTTATTTGTTTAAGTAAAATTTCATTAAAAGTTAATTTTTTGTATGATTCATTAAAATTTATTAAATTATTTGGAATTGTAAATCTATGTCGGAATTCCTTTTGATTATTATTTATTATATCATCGTTTATTTTTATGCTACAATTGGAGAAAGAAGTTAAATAATTGCCTTTTAAGTTAATTATTCTTCCATCACAAGTACTATTTAGAATTACATTGTTTTGATTTTGTAATATTAAAATACCTCTTTCTATTTCTACAATTTTGGATGAATTATCATGTATTCTAGGACAATTTCTTTTTATTAAACAATTATTACAAATTTTAAGATCTTTTATATCCTTATAAGGTTCATAATTATAAATTTTGTTTTTATATTTAATTATTTGTTGAGGTTCAAAAATTAATTCTTCTTGGTTTTTATTACTTATAGGTATTAACAGACTTTTTTCTGTATTAATAGTATGTTTTGGAATTAAAATTATAAAAATTATGTTATTTTGATTATCTTTTATTGTTCCTAATTTTATATTTGATAGTTTTTCTATATCTATAGTATACTCATTTATCTCTTCACTAGTTAAAATATTGCTATGAATTATTCCTAATCTAGAGGAAGCTATGGTTTCTTGAATATTGTCTATATTATTTTTAAAAATTTGGAGCTTTAATAAAAAATCTACATATGAAATATGCGAAATTATCTTCTTATTGGAATCGGTTAACGTTTCTAACTTGTCTATAATATTAATCCTATCATTTTCTATAATATTTTTTATTTCATATAAACTGTCATTAAAATTTCTATTTATTTTTACTTGTTGATTAACATTATCAATAATATTATGATTGTTTATGGCAAGCACCTTAAGATGATTTTCGATTTCTTCTCTATCGTTTTCATCCATAGTTCCGTAGAGCCATTTATAAGTTGTACCCATAAAGTTAAAGAGACCTCTTTTGTGTCTATGAGGAAGTAAAGTGTTTATTTTGTTTTTTATATTGTATATTTCTGCTTTTAATTTTTCGGTTTGAACTTTGTCTACTGTTGAAGGTAAATTTTTCTCGAAAATGCTAGCTATATTTTCTATTTCTGATATATTGATAATATGTAGAACAGTGCTGTAATTGACAACTATGTTTACGTCTTCTAATTTTATTTCCGTATATCCAAGCTCGGTTTCAATTTTCTCCATAATTAGGTTACAAGATGCTCTTGATCCATATTTTGAATATCCAATTGACCTGCAAATTTTGTTTTTCTTTTAATATTGTTTTAATGAATATTAGTAAGATTATATTTTATATATTTAGGTTCTTGTTTATGTCTGAGACTTTTATAGTTTTTAATATACCCTTCGGTCCTAATTTCTGTATAATCTTCTCTTTTTTCATTTCTTTTTTTTTATATAACGTTCTTTTTCTTTTATTATGTTTAAATATATTTGTGTTTTATTACAGTTACCTTCCTGTACATTAATTGGTTTCTCTTTAATTACGGAATGATAGCTATTGTTGTACATTTTACCCCCCGGGGATTCCACCTTGACGCGGTGGTGGGGCTTAAGTAGGATCGATGAGCAAAGTGGGCGATGTCGGCGGATACTGTAGCTCTGTACAGAATCTGGTCGGTCCAACCATGCCGATAAGGCCACGAGTGAGGTCTTAAAACAAAGAGAATCCGCAACAATATGGACCATGGCTACGAACAAGGATAAATCGCGCGTTGGGATGTCAACGCAAGTGTCGTCTGTTCCTACGGCATGCGGCGAGGGCTTGGATCTGGAAGGATCTAAGTCGCCAGTAGGACCATGCATTACGGTGGAAACAGGCCTTAATGCATGTAACAATGCTACTGATTTTGACTTGGATGATGAACTGCGAGCATTGTCGCAATCCTCGTCCACAATTCTAGGACTAGATAATCTAGAATTGGGAGGTCTTTCGGATTCTAGTTCCGACATGGAAGTTGATGGTAACAAGACCATCATCAATCTGGAAGACCCAAAAGAGAAAGAAGTTGGCAAGGTAGGCTCCAGCACCAAGCCAACTGAGACGTTCCGGAAGATCAATCAGCACACTGGCGTTCAATCTAAGAACATGAGGAAAGATGCGCTCAACAGGATCAGAAGCGCTAGAAGACGGTTGCACAAACTGTCGCTGAGGGATCCTAAAGAACTAAGTGCCAGGCATATAGTTGAGTCAGTTGAACTGAAGGAACTGGTGAAACCGTCAACCTCCAATGCGTCTGATAAGCAGACTAGGGAGGCTGACACTAAGAAGTCGAAGCCGTTGTCACCAACCTCCGGTGCGTCTGATAATAGGACTAGGGAGGCTGGTGATAGACGAGTTGTTAAGGCATCTCGATCCGGTGCGTCTAAACAGACTAGGGAGAGAGATGATCGTGACAACAAATCACGTACTGCACCGAAGCCCACCGCTGGAAAAGCCGCGGTAGCTAAGGAACAGTACGTGAAGAAGAGAGGTAGATCTGACGACAACTTGATACCAAAGGCCCCTAAGAAGGCAAAAGGTTTAGTCGATGAGTTACAGGTAGCCATTGTGGACGAGGGCTCCCCGGAAGGGAAGTTCGAGAGCGACCAATGGCTAAAGGTTGAAGAGAAAATTCAGGATGCGCTTATTGATTATTTCGCCTCCGGCGCAGCGGACGAAATTCAATTCGATGGAGCAGGCTGGGAGAAGGGGTATAAAATAGTGGCTTCTGCGAATAAGACTTCGAAAGATTTCTTAACCACCACCCTACACAAGCTGGATGGTATCTGGGAGGGATCAAGGTTGAGAGCCATCCCGAGAGCCGATACCATCAAATTCATGAGACCGAAGGCGTGGATCTGGGTACCCAAGCCGTTCCAGACGCCAGATAGGCTGTTGAGTCTTCTTGTTGGGCAGAACAAGGAAATGAAGGCAGAGGATTGGAAGGTGCTGAAGGTTGATGCTAGGACGGAACGTGGTCAGCACTTCCTAGTTAGCATCAACAGGGATTCCCTACCATTCCTAGAGAAAAATAGGTTTATGGCCAGGTTCAGCCTGGCACATGTTTATGTGAGGATGGTAGGTGGTGGTTGACCTGATGATGGAGGTGATCCAGGTAAACCTCCACCACAGTAGGGCTGCCACAGGCAACCTGATGGGGTATATGAGCCAACAGGACATCGACGTTGCGCTCATACAGGAACCATGGATTGACGGTAGAGGAAGAATTCAAGGTCTAAGAGGTAAGGATTTTAACCTGTATTACAAAGAGGGAGTAAGTAGACAAAGATCTTGCATTTTAGTTAACAAAAAGATTAAAATGTTTCTGTTAAACGATTTCAGTAATGAAGATAACACAGTGGTAGAATGGGGTAGGAGTAAGATGGATAAGCCTCTACTCCTAGTCTCTTCTTATATGCCATTTGACAGCGTGGATCAGCCACCGTCTGAAGTTCTGAGGAAAACAATAGAGAAATGTAAGTACGATATGCTGATCGGTTGTGATGCCAATGCACATCATACACATTGGGGAAGTACGAACATCAATAGCAGAGGTGAGTCTCTTTTAGATTATATTAGTGGTACTAACCTTAGTGTATGTAATAGGGGAACAGCCCCTACTTTTATAACTAGAAATAGAAAGGAGGTCCTAGACCTGACATTAGCCACTAATTCTAGTTCACTAACGGTAAGAAATTGGAGGGTGTCGGATGAAGCTTCGCTCTCCGATCACTGTTGGATTAGGTTTCAGGTTGACTGTAAGCGAGAAGAAAGGGTCAGTTTTAGAAACCCTCGAAAAGCCGACTGGTGCGAATACAGGGAGGCTTTAAATGGCTCCCTGAAAGCACCAGCCAGGGAACGTCTAACAAAGGGTAAAATGATCGACAGAGTGGTTGATGACATAGGCACACTGATGGCAGATGCCTTTGACATGAGCTGTCCTGTTAGTCGGACGAAGAACGGCAAAAAACCATCTTGGTGGAACGTCGAGGTGGAAGAGTGTAGAAGAATTGCAAGATCATTGCACAACAAGGCGAACAGGGATAACTGTATAGTTGACTGGGACAACTATAAGGAAGGTCTAAGGAAATTTAAGTACACGGTAAGGAAAGCCAAAAGGCAATCATGGAAAATGTTCTGTGAATCAATGGAAGGTGTCAATGAGACAGCAAGATTGAGGAAGTTACTGGCGAAGGAACCAACAGTTCCGAACTATATAACTAAAGAGAATGGAGAATGGGCTGAATCATGCCAGGATACACTGGACACACTGATGAAGGCCCATTTCCCTGGCTCCCAGCCAGTGGGTAATGAATGCTCACACGAAGGGACGAGAGGCACGCAAGAACTTTGGAATCTAGCCAAAGCTATTGTGACGGAGGAGAAGGTCGTATGGGCGATTAAATCATTCGCTCCATACAAGTCACCAGGTCCGGACGGTATTCGACCGATTATGTTGCAGAAGGCCCCTGGATCGCTGGCAAAATGGTTGGTAGTGATTTTCAGAAGCTGCCTATATATGGGTTACGTACCGAGAAGCTGGAGGAAAGTGAGGGTTATATTCTTACCTAAACCCGCTAAGAATAGCCATACCACAGCAAAGGATTATAGACCTATCAGTCTGTCATCCTTTTTGCTCAAGACAATGGAGAAATTAGTAGAGGTCCATATAAAAGGCAGCTGTCGAGATGGCTCTCTCTCGACAGCTCAACATGCTTATTGGAAAGGGAGGTCGGTAGAAACAGCACTCCATAATACGGTGACACAAATTGAAACGTCACTGAATCATAAGGAGTACACATTGGCAGCGTTCCTTGACATAGAAGGGGCGTTCAATAATGTTAAGACTGATACTATTGAGAAGGCGCTGAGTGATACAGGCGTGAATAGAGGAGTCACAACCTGGATTGGCCAGATGCTGAAGACAAAAAATATAATGTGTAGCTGGGGTACTAGCGAGGTAAGTTTATCTGTCACCAGAGGCACACCACAGGGAGGAGTGTTATCACCATTTCTGTGGTTGCTGGTAATGGACAGTATTTTGAAGGAGTTAGAGAGGAAAGGGTACAAGGTTATCGCATATGCGGATGACCTTGTGATCCTGGTAAGTGGGAAATTTCTGGACACTATCAGCATGTTGATGGATACGGGCCTCAGCATAGTAACGAAGTGGACTGATAGCTGTGGGCTATCAGTAAATCCAGCCAAAACGGAACTGGTTCTTTTCACCAGAAGAAGGAAAATCCCAGTCTTTAAACTACCAACGCTGAACGGAGTGGAGCTGACACTCTCGAGCACTGCAAAATACCTAGGGATAATACTGGATTCCAAACTGAATTGGAATAAAAATGTTGAGGAAAGGGTGAAAAAGGCAACAACTGCACTATTTACATGCAAGAGATTCTCAGGAAAGAAATGGGGTATTAAACCGGATATAGCATACTGGCTCTACATCAGCGTCGTGAGACCCATACTCACGTACGGTGCGCTAGTATGGTGGCCGGCAGTTGAGAAGAAAACAGTGATGAGGAAGTTGGAAAAGGTACAAAGATTGGCGTGCATAAGTATTACGGGAGCTCTTCGTACCACACCAACTAAAGGGATGGAGATCATTCTTGACCTACATCAAGTGAGCGAGGTGGTTAAAAACAACGCAGCGAAGGCGGCATTGAGACTTCGTGAATCCAATGCTCTAAAATTCAAGCCGTATACACATAGTGTTATATTGGAACAATATCAATTGGATACTAGAGGAGTGCAAACAGACTATCTAGTACCACAGATGTTCTTTGAGAAGGATTACAGCATTCAAATTCCAACAAGGGATGAATGGGATGGAGATTCGGTAATTCCGGAGAAGGGGATTGCTATATTTACGGATGGATCGAAGACAGCCAGCGGAACTGGTGCAGGTGTCTTCTCTGAACAGTTAAATATAAAGGAATCAGTGAGGTTGCCAAACCACAGCAGTGTGTTTCAGGCGGAGGTGCTAGCTATAGTACATGCAGCCTCATTAGCAACGACGAAGGTGATATCGCATGAGGATATCACAATCTACGTCGACAGTCAGGCTGCTATCAGGGCGCTTGATTCAACGGTAATCAAATCAAGCTTGATTAGGAGATGCAGAGAAGTGCTTCAGACACTCTGCAGGATTAGCACAGTAAGATTATGTTGGGTACCCGGTCATCGTGACATATATGGGAACGAGCAAGCCGATAAACTGGCTAGGAAAGGTTCTGAGAAGGATATAGATGTCGCTGATCAGTCAATTCTTATCCCACTGGGAGTAGTGAAGAAAGAGATTGACAGAATTACGGTGAAAAAGGTAGAGGAAATTTGGGTCAATACCAACACCTGTCAGGTTACTAAAGGTTTTTGGCCGGAGAGGAACCTTAAAAGGACAAAGATGCTTTTATCGCAGAATAGGAGCAACCTGAGAATGTCGGTGGGTATAATAACAGGACACTGTCTCTTGGGCAAGATGGCCAAGAGATTGGGGCTCACCACGGTGGATTCATGTAGAGGATGTCATGACTTGAGTGTAGCGGAAGATATCAGCCACATGCTGTGTGACTGCCCTGCATTGAGCAGAAGTGGGTATCGCTTTTTGGGTAACTACAGGTTCGATGGACTTGAGGAGTTGGTAGGGATCCCAGTCAGGGATCTGCTAAAGTTTGTAAAGAACGCGGGGTGGCTTGAAGAGCAGTAGAGGGGGAATTGTTGTTACTCAAGGGGATACCTATGGGCCAACTAGTGGCCTAGTGTTGGGGGTATAATCCCCCCCTTACTAACTAACTAACTAACTGTACATTTTAACTTTAATGTTTAGATGAGCATTTTCAATACCTAATGTTCTTATTTTTTCACCTATTATATTGTGCAATCTTTCGATATCTGCATTATCAGTATGGTTGTTTGGTTTAACTAAATGAAGTTGGATGTTTTCGTTTCTTAAATAGTCTTTTATATTTATACTTCTGAATTCATTATCTGTGATTAATTTTTTAAAATGTATTAATTGAGACTTAAGTTGTCTTTTTCGATAATTGTTTGATTATTTCTATCTTCTAAGCTAAGTAGTAAGCTGTAGCAAATTTAGAAAATCTATCAATGAATGTTAGAAAATTTCCTTTACTATTTGTATATACATCCATATGTATAATTTCTTTAATATCTTTTGGAGTTTCTGTTTTTTCAAATTTTGCTTTTATGAGTTTTCTTGAATATTTAACTCTATTACAAATATCACAATTATTTATGTATTTTTGAATAAGAGTTTTCAAATTTGGAATATATATATTTCTTTTTAAACATTCATAATTTTCATTAATTCCTGTATGTCCGGTTTCATTTTTGTAATATTTGTGTATTTCTTTTAGGGCTTCATCTTCGGATTCAATATCTTTTGCGAAGTAAGTACATCTAACGAATTTAATGTTGTGACTTTCACTAAATAATTCTATTATTTTTTCTTGTACTATATTGTATTTATGGTCATTTAAATCAGTATAAATGCCTACTTTACCTTTACCAATATATCTTCTAAGGATATCAACTAAATTGTTTTCTACGTCTTCAGAATTTAGAAATATTCTTCTATTATTAAAGCTAATTTCAGTTTCTTTATTTTTATTATCTGTTAAAATTATTTGAGTTTTAAATCTATTAACTACTGTATCTAAAATTGAGAAGTGATCATTTAATTCGTTATTTTGAAGAGAAAGTGTATTTTCTTCATTTGAGCTATTGTGGAATGTCTGGTTTAAATTAATTTCATGTTTATCTGTATCTATTCTGCTAAGAAAATCTGCAACTACATTTTCTTTTCCTTTAATATATTCTATATTCATATTATACTCTCCAAGTTTTAGTAACCATCTATTTAACCTAGGATTTATATCTTTTCCCTGGGACCTAGTATGTAACCATTTTAATGGTTGGTGATCAGTTAATAGTTCAAATTTGTTACCGTATAAATAGGGCCGAAAATAATTGGTTGCCCAAACGATGGCCAACAATTCTTTTTCTACTGTCGAATAATTTCTTTCATGATCATTAAGTGTTCTGCTAGCATAGCATATTGGATGTGAATCTTGCTGTAAAGTTGCTCCAATAGCATAAGCACTAGCATCGGTAATTAATTTAAATTTTTTATTAAAATTGGGGTATTGTAATATCGGATCTTCAGTGATCATTTTTTTTAATTTTTCGAAGGCATTTATATAATTTGTGTCTTTTGTATTGATTTTAGCGTTTTTCTTAAGAAAGTTTGTTAAAGGTTGGGCTACTTTAGCATAATTTTTAATGCATTTTCGATAGTAACCGGTAATTCCTAAAAATGATTTAATTTGTTTTTGGGTTGTTGGTAATTTTAATTTTGAAATATCATCTACCTTTTTAGGATTTGGTTTTACTCCATTAGGATGACCTAAGTACTCGGTTTGTTTCGCAAAAAATTTGCACTTGTCAATTTGTATTTTAAGGTTATACTCTTTGAGTTTATTTAAGATTTTTGTTATATTATCAACATGTTCTTGTAAAGACGTAGAAAAAATTAAAATGTCATTAAGATAACAAACACATATTTTATTAATATATTCCTTAAGGACATTATTCATTAGGCGTTGAAATGTCGCCGGGGCGTTTTTCAATCCAAATGGCATTCGGACATATTCATAATGCCCGAAAGGTGTTGAGAATGCTGTCTTCTGACGATCTTCCGGCTTTACCAAGATTTGGTGGAACCCCTTAGCCAAATCCAAGGTGGTAAAGTATTGGGATTTTCCTAATTTATCCAATATATTTTCTATATTTGGTATAGGAAATTTGTCATCCACCGTTATATCATTTAGTTTTCTGTAGTCCACAACCAGTCGCCATTTTTTTATTTTTGAATTATCTAGTTTTTTTGAGATTAACCACAAAGGGCTACTATAAGGTGAGTTGCTTTCTTTTATTATATCTTGCTTAAGCATGTCGGTAATTTGAGAATGAACTTCTTTTTCGTGAATTTGTGGAAATCTATATATTTTGGAATAAGTTGGTCTATTTGTGGTTGTTATAATTTGGTGTTCAATTTTATAGGTACTACTTAAGTTTTCCCCTTCCTTGTAAAATAAATTATCGTACTTTTTTAACAGATTACACAACTCTTTGCTTTCTTCGTCGTTTAAGTCTTTAAATAAAGTTTCTTTTGTGTCAGGATTTAAATTGTTAGGTTCAAGTTGGTATATTTCGTTACTGTTCGAGTCAGATTTAAAAGTGGACTGTATAAAAAAACTAATTGTGAATACTTTAACTCGAATCTAATATTTTAATTTTACCATTAAAGAAATGAAAAGAAATAAAAAGGCGATCTATTTGACGGTTTAAACGTTATAATATTTATTAATTAATGATAACTTGACAATTTTCTAAAACGAAAGAGAGTGATTTTTTAAATTGTCCAGCAATTTATACATTTCAAATAAAATTTAAATTACGTTATTTTACATAAATATAATGCAAATTAAAAATACAATTGATTGTGGTGAATTAAGTTTCCCGCTGTTGCCTTTGTAATGTTTTCCAAATTGCAGATAAGTTGTGGCTTACTTCACTTCTTAAATGGTCGATCATGACCCGATCAGCTGTTTGATGTGTCAATCAACATTCTCCGGCGCCTTGAACAATTAGTTCGAAAAAAAAAAAAAACAATAATAAATAATAAAGTTTTTTTTTCCTCGTGCGCGTACATGAAAATAAAAAATAAAAATTATATTTATATGTCGTAAATTAAATTAATTAAAATAAGAAAATAATAATATTCTTATTCGGTAGTGTTGTGATTAGTGTTAATAAATGTTTATAATTAATTTCTTAAGTTTTTATGTGTAAATAAATTGTTTTTATTTGTATTCTCACTAATCACTAATAATAAAAAAGTTCAGTGTTTGTAAATGAATTCATATATATATATATTCTTAAAATAAAAATAAATAAAAGTTCATATATTTTTTATTTTATTTATAACACAAATATTAAATGTTGTTTGTTTTTTATGTTTATAACACAATAATATTAAATTAAAATATTTGGTTTTGTATTATTGTTATTATATTGATTAATTTGTGTTATCATTAATTATATTTTGTTCGTCGGAATAATTATCTACGATCGGTAATAAACACACCTTTTGTACCGACCGTTTAAAGGTATTTTGCGCAGTCCGAACCGATACAACGCGAGTTAGACCATCTTTACCGGGATGGATTTCAGTAATCCGCGCGAGTGGCCAGTGCGTTGGCGGTGAATTTTCGGATTTTAATATGACAATATCTCCAATTTTTATATTGTCATGTTGGACGTTCCATTTTGGTCGACGTTGTAATCTGGATAAATAATCATTTTTCCATTCATCCCAGAAATCTTGGTAAATTTTCTGTATATATTGCCATCTATCTAGATGATTTAATTTTATATTATTTAAATCAATTTCAGGTGGCGTGTTTAAAGCATCCATAATTAAAAAATGTCCAGGAGTTAAGACGTTAAGATCGTCTGCGGACGATGTTAATGGACATAATGGTCTAGAATTTAAAGCTGCTTCAATTTGACAGAGTAATGTACTGTACTCTTCAAATGTTAATTTTGCATTACCTGTTAAGCGCTTTAAATGAAATTTGATAGACTTGACACCAGCTTCCCATAACCCGCCGAAATGGGGTGAAGCTGGAGGATTAAAGTGCCATTGTGTACCTAAAGTGGTCAGTTTATCAGCTATTTCGGTTGACCATTGTGATTGGATGAGCTTCATGTCTTTTAAAAATTCATTATTTGCTCCTACAAAATTTGTACCGCAATCGCTGTGAAGATTTTTACAAATTCCGCGACGTGAAGTAAATCTTCTAAAAGCCGAAATAAAAGCTGCAGAACTGAGTTCACTGACTAGTTCTATGTGAATCGCTTTGGTACACAAACAAATAAAAATAGCGATGTAACCTTTTAAAAAGGTTTTACAGCGTCCCTTGTACGCTTTAATTTCCAAAGGACCAGCATAATCAACGCCTGCGTTGTAAAATGGTCGAGCAACTTGAACGCGTGATGCGGGTAAGTTTCCCATTAATTGTGTTGATTCTTTAGCTAAAAATCTAAAACAAATCAAACATTTTTTAAGATTTTTCTTAATATTATTTTTTGCATTTAAAATCCAATATTTTTTTTGTAAATATGCCGAGACTAATTTAAGACCACCGTGTTGAGTTTTTATATGTGCGTCTTGAATAATTAGATCAGAAAAATGCGATTTTTTTGGTAATAATATTGGATGTTTTTGTGCAAAAGGTAAATTTGAGTTTTGCAATCTGCCACCAACTCGTATAATTTTGTTTTCATCCAAGAAAGGACACAAAGTTAAAATATGACTTTTTTTTGAAATTTCAGTTTTTTTTAGTAAATTTACCTTTTCTGAACTAAAATGATCATCTTGAATGAAACGAATGAGAAAATTTAACGAATTTTCTATTTCTACAACAGAAAGTGGATCAGTTAAACGCTGTTTATGTGTGCGTTTAAAATTATGCACAGCTCTAAAGCAATATGAAACAACTCTAATTAGTTTGGTAAGTTGTGAATATTTATTTATAATTTCGTGAATATATGAACTTGTTATTGTATTTAATAAAATTTTAATTTCCTTTTTTTCTAAATTTGTGTCGTTTATGTTTTTCTGTTGACAATCTATAATAGTTGGATTTTTTAAAAAGTTGGGACCATTCCACCAGATATTGCAGCTTTCCATCTGATCTGGAAGTAATCCACGAGAAGCTACATCGGCTGGATTTTCCTTAGTACCAACATGACGCCAACAGCTCGGATTGGTAAGTGATTGAATTATGGAAACTCTGTTCGCTACAAAAGTTTTCCATTTTGCAGGTGGTGACTGTATCCATGCTAAAGTTATCATAGAGTCTGTCCAGGCATATGAATTCATATTTTGAAGTTTCATCGCTTGCTGCACAATTTTCATCAGCTTCGCCAACAGAACCGCTGCCAACAATTCTAAACGTGGTAACGAAATACGTTTTAATGGTGCTACTTTTGTTTTAGCTGTAATTAATTGGACTTTAATACTTCCGAGTTCATCTTCAAAACGCAGGTAAATAACAGCAGCATAAGCTTTTTCCGATGCATCGCTAAACCCATGTAACTCAATTTTTTTAGATTCTTGTGTGGTTTGAATCCAGCGCGGTATGTGAATTTTTGCTAAGTTCGGAAGTTGTTGACGATATATTAACCATTTTTGTTGTATATCAGATGAAACAGTATCATCCCAGCCGCATTGTTGTAACCATAGTTCCTGCATAAGTAATTTTGCTGACACTATGCAAGGAGATATCCAGCCAAGTGGATCAAACAATCGCGCTATATCCGACAAAATTGCTCGTTTTGAAATTATTGTTGGTTCGTTGGGTAAGTTAACTTTGAACTGGAATACATCTCT
This sequence comes from Rhamphomyia laevipes, assembly GCA_963920725.1. NCBI lineage: Eukaryota > Metazoa > Arthropoda > Insecta > Diptera > Empididae > Rhamphomyia > Rhamphomyia laevipes. The sequence goes on from OY987255.1 coordinate 39,966,057, forward strand.
GGCTGGATGCCATTGTATGCCCAACGCCTTGATGTATTCTTCTTTTTCGAAATCTAATGGTAAATTAATTTCTCTTTCATTTTCAGGAATCTGTTGTAATACCTTTTCGTTATTGCTGGCCCATTTTCGCAATGGAAATCCAGCTCGATTTGTTGCAGCTATTAATTCTGCTTGAGCATCAATGGCATCCCGAATCGAATCAGCTCCATACATCACATCGTCGACATAAAAGTTATTTTTTAAAACGTGCGATGCAACTGGAAAATCTGGTTGTTCATCATCAGCCAATTGATGTAAGGTGCGTATTGCTAAATATGGTGCACATGATGTGCCAAAAGTTACTGTTTTCAATGCGTACGTTTTGATCTCCGCTGCCGTATTATCTCTCCAACATATGATTTGATACATAGAATCTTCAGGATGTATCCAAATTTGTCTATACATTTTGGTGATGTCAGCTGAAAATGCAATTTTAAACTTCCTCCATTCCATGATAATGGTAGTTAGCTCATTTTGTAACTTAGGACCGTTTAATAATTTTTTATTAAGAGAATCACCATTTATATCTTTACAGGAAGCATCGAAAACAACACGTAATTTTGTTGTTGTGGATTCCTTGAAGACTGCGTGATGTGGGAGATAATACACTGCTCCATCTTCAGCAGCATGAACTTCTTGCATTTGACCTAACTTTAAATAATCGGTAATACAATCAACATACATTTCTTTTAATTTTGGATTAATTATAAATTTTTTTTCTAATTGCAGCAATCTCATTATTGCAGACTTCTTTGAATTTTTGAACACTGGTCGTACCTCATTTCTGAAAGGTAAACGAACCTCATAACGACCGTCTAATCTACGGTTATGCGATGTAGCGTAATGATTTTGGCAATATTTTTCTTCTTCGGTGAAGATACGACCTTCTACTACTTCTTCCAATTCCCAAAATCGTTTAAGTTGGGCATCTAAATCAATTGACTGATGATGAACCGCAACACTTTTACGATGGGAATTGACTACCTGACCGGAAAGGATCCACCCTAATTCAGAAAATTGCGCTATAGGCGAATCTGGGGGGCCTTTGATGAGACCATCTAAAATAATAGCTGAATATGCATCGGCTCCTAATAAAATATCGATTCTACCAGGTATATAAAATTGTGGATCAGCTAAATCTAAACCATTTAAATGATCCAAATTAACAAAATTCATTTTTTCAGATGGCAGTTCATTGGTTAAATTTGGAAATACGAAAGCATCTAACTTTAATTCGAAATTTTTATTGTATTGCGAATATAATGTAAGTAAAACTTTATTTTTTACTGTACCAGCAGACGTTTGTCCTATACCTGTGACATTTAATAACGTTTTAATTTTTTTTAATTTTAGATTTTGCACTACGTGTTCTGTGACAAACGTAGCTTCGGATCCTGGATCAATCAATGCTCTATACGTCTGGACGTTTCCGCTGGGGGATAAACAATTAATTAATGCTGTAGCTAATAGTACCCTTGACGTACTAAAATTTTTTGAATAATAATTTTGTATTGTATTTGTATTTTGACTGGTACCGGGTGTACCAATATATGTATCAGAATTTGTGGGTTGAAATCCAGGATTATTATTATTTGTATTAGCATTAATTAAATTATGTTGTACCATACGTTGTGAATTGTTATTTCGATTTTGATAATTGTTTTGTACATTTTGTGTAGAATTAAAATGTAATAATGTATGATGTCGTTTGTTGCATGTGAAACAATTTTTTTTGCTAGGACAATGTGGCTTTATATGATTATAAGCCAAACAGTTTGTACAGGCTGAGAATTTTTGAATAATTTCTAGCCGCTCTTTAGCATTCATTTTTAGGAATTTTTCACACTTATAAATTTGATGATTGGCGTTACAAATACGACATAGGTGAGTAGAATTTGTTCCAATATGAAAATTTTTATTAACCCTTGAATAATTTATAGGTTGATTTATATTATTTATTTTATTATTTTTCTTAGAAAATGACTGAGTTTGTTCAACCGATTCTAGTGTTCGAAAACGAGTTTCTAAAAATTTTCGAAAACTTTCAAATGCTGCAGGAAGTTTGCTACCAGCTTGAAATTCTTCCCACAGTTGCTGAGTGTTAAGTGGTAACTTAGCAGCCAACATAAAAACTAAAATTGCATCCCATGAATCCACAGGGATTCCTAGATTTTTAAGAGAATGTAGACATTCTGTTGAAGTGTCTAGAATTTCTTGAATTCCCGCAGCAGATTCGAAGGAAATATTACGTACGTTGAATAATATTTTTAGTTGCGTATTAACTAAAACCCGTTTATTTTCATATCTTTCAGTTAATATCTTCCACGCCGATTCGTAATTCGTTTCTTCTATGGAAATATGCTGCAGAAGCCGAGCTGCTTCACCTTTGAGTGAAGTTTTTAAATAATGAAGCTTTTGAATAGTTGGAACCGAAGTATTTAAATGAACAAGTGATATGAATAAATCAGCAAATGGTTTCCAATGTTCATATCCACCTGCGAATGGTGGTAATTCAATCTGACGTAATCTTAATTCACCAGGTTTTTCTAACGCTTTTGGGGCGATTGTTGCAGCGTCGTCGAGCAACGCTTGTTGTAGTTCACCACTATAATCTAAGTAAGTGTCTTTTAAGCGATTGTAAACTTCTTTATTTAAATATTTTTCTCTAATACCGTTTTCATCTGTTGCAGCTAAGATTCTTACATGAAGAGTTTTGGCATCATTAAAATTGGTTTCAAGTTCTCGTAAACGCGTATTGATATAAGCAGCGCGACGTTTTTTTGCTTCAGCTTTAGCAAACGATAGTGCATCAGCTTTAATTTGTTCGTATAAATTTTCTACATATTCAATACCACCGGATAATGTTTTTGCCATTGTAAATTATGAATTTTTTTTTCTTTTTTTATTATTTAAATAAAAATAACTTTAAAAATGTAAAATATACTATTTATTTATTTTTGTTATTATATATATTATATTTATAAACATTAATAAAAATAATTAATTATATGAAATAAAAATAAAACACCAAATTTATTTTTTATTTATTATTATATTTTGAAAAATTTTTTATTGTGATTAAAATATATTTTAAATTTCAGGAACACAAAAAAATCTAAATTTCAAGAACTAAAAATATTATAAATTTCAGGAATAATATTGAAATTTTCAGGAACATACAAAATTTCTGTTAGATTTCAGAAACCAAAAAATTTAAATTTTCAGGAACAATAATGAACGTTCAGAAATACTTTTTTATAAATCAATTTTTAAATTTTCAGAACGAAATATTTATATTTTCAACTGAATTAGTATAATATTTTATTTTGTTAGTAAAATAAATATAATAAACTTTATTTAATAAATAATTGTTTTGTATCAAAATAACTTCTCATATATATATAATGTACCAGTAACCTACGACGTGCGTTTTTCAGTACAAAAATAAAAAATGTTTTTAATTTATTTTATAACTTTCTTTCTTAATATAACATTAAACGCGCGTTATTCGATATATATGAAAAAATTCTAACTTTGATATTTTTTTTATTTTGCGGCTTTTGATACAATTATTGTATGAATTGTGTGACGTAATTAAAAACGGAAAACTAAAATGAAAAGTAGGTCAACTATTAAAACAGCTGTTTTCTATATGAATTTTAACGCGGCGGTAAATCCATACAATAGAAAACCACTATGAATTATATTATATGATTAGTTTGTATTCTTTTTTTTCCCGCACTTTTAGGTCAATGCCTTATTTTTAAAATACTGTTTATTGTATGCACTTGAATTATTTTACCGACGTCACGATGACGAAACTCCCTTTGTCTATACAATTAATACTTTTGTATCTTACAAAATTATAATTTTTTTTGTCTTTTAATAACAATTTTTTAATTAATAACAATTTTTAATTTTTAAGCACTTTTGTATGTAATTTATAAATTTTAAATTTCACGATCTGTTATATATATATATATATATAAATTATTTGAATTTATATTTTATAACATAGGTATATATTATTTTATATGTAGGATTTAAGTTTTATGTGTTTAATATATGTATAATATAACTGACCTTAGTTAATCATATATTATGATCTATGATGATACTTAATATTTTTTTTATGGTGTTGATGCCAACGGTATGTGATGATCCAGTTACTAACGTAGTTGCTGATGATCTTGTTTTATTAGATGAATGATGATCCAGTTACTAATGTTGCTGATGCTCTCGTTTTATTTGACGAAAAATTGATGATTTTGATGATCCAGTTGCTATTAACGCTGCTGATGATCTTGATGATTAGATAAATTATATTTATCTAATTTTTTTTGTTTTTTTTTTTTCACACGCGATACTCGCGCAAATTGAAAATAATTATATAAATTCGCGCCAAAAACTTTTTCAAAAAACTTTAATGGATCCGGTTCGAAGGACCAAATGTTCGAGTCAGATTTAAAAGTGGACTGTATAAAAAAACTAATTGTGAATACTTTAACTCGAATCTAATATTTTAATTTTACCATTAAAGAAATGAAAAGAAATAAAAAGGCGATCTATTTGACGGTTTAAACGTTATAATATTTATTAATTAATGATAACTTGACAATTTTCTAAAACGAAAGAGAGTGATTTTTTAAATTGTCCAGCAATTTATACATTTCAAATAAAATTTAAATTACGTTATTTTACATAAATATAATGCAAATTAAAAATACAATTGATTGTGGTGAATTAAGTTTCCCGCTGTTGCCTTTGTAATGTTTTCCAAATTGCAGATAAGTTGTGGCTTACTTCACTTCTTAAATGGTCGATCATGACCCGATCAGCTGTTTGATGTGTCAATCAACAGTTACATTTATATGGATATTTGTTAACAAAAGGTATTTCGTTTCCGTTTACTATTAACATTTCTTTATTCATGTCAATAACTGCACCGATTGGGTTTAATAAATTCTGTCTTTTAATTTAAATAAATTCCATACAATTAAATTATCTTCTTTAAATTCTTTGGGTAATTCTGTAATTATTTGTTTATTAGTAGTACTTATTGTAGAACTTATTGAACTAAAACATAAAGGGTTATGTAAAATTTTTCTTGGATATTGGGGAAGTTTATCGTATTTTAACAAAGTAGTACTGGAGCCAGTATCTATTAAACGTCTTATTTTTTCTTCCCCTACAGTACATTCTATTACCGGTAAATTACTTTCTGAGGTGGTGTATGAAAATTTTCATCATTTTGACAATGATCAATTTCCATCGGTTCAATGTTAGGTAACGGCTTACGTTGGGATGTATATGTTCTACTTTGGTAAGAACCTTGATTTTGATTTCGGGATACATTATTATTATTTCCAAAATTATGATTTTGATTTCTAGGGTAATTATTATAATGGTTTTGATTTCTAAAATTATTTTCAAAATTTTGATTTTGATTTCTAGGGTAATTATTGTAATGATTTTGATTTCTAAAATTATTTTCTGAGTTTTTATTATAAAAATTTGTATTTCTTTTCTCTTAAAATTTTTTTCTATAATGATCTGTGTTACTTTGAAAGTTGTGATTATGATGAAAACTATTTCTATTTGGTATATTCATATTAATTTTATTTTGCACATTCATATTATTTTTATTATGCTCATATTTGGGTTTAGTTTCTTTTAATAAATTTTCAATTTCAAGAAGGTCAAAAGCTTCCCTTAAATAACAAATATTTCTACGAATAATAACAGAGGCTAAATTAGTATCTAAATTATTTTTGAATGTTTTTAAAATTAATTTTTCATTCATTTCAGGTTTAAATTCTACTGGTTTACTATCATCGAATTCGTATTTCAAATTTAACTTATTTAATATATTACGTAAATTAAAATAATAATTTCTTACATTAAAGTTTTTTAGGCTGAGAGCTTGATGATATAGCTGGTAGTAAGTTTCCTTTGGGCTGTATACTTTTACTAATTCAGCTTTCACTGAGATCCAGGTAGGGTTGGTTTCTAGAGACCTTACGATATCAGCTGCTGGTCCTTGAATTTTGTTGTATATTATCTTCTTGCCAAGATAATTTTTCAGTTCATCTTCTGTTATAAGAGCGACAACTGCTTCCACTTCTCGTATAAAACTATGTAGTGATTGATTACCATCACCAGTGAATTCTTTTATTGATTGAACTTCTTTAATCAACTCTGCTTTTGTTAATATTAATGCCATATTTTTTTGTTTTTATTATACACTTCACAATAATTATATATTGATAATTTTCAATATTATTTTTCTTTTTAAATTTTGATTTATTTTGAGTTACTAATTTATATATTTTAGTTTAAGATTGTTATTTTTGAGTTACTATATTTCACTTAGTCGTCTTGATATAATTTATAAAGTATTTAAATACTTATAATATTAAATAAAGTTAATATTTTTTTTGTTATATTTTAATTTATTATATGTTTGAAGAATTCCTATTACTTTAGAAAGGAATCCTACCGACTGCGCCAGTTATAAATGATATTTAAATAATATGTCGATATTTATATATAAGTATATTATTTATATATTTTATATAAGTTCTTTATCTTTTTTTGATTTTTGTAATGAATAATTAAAACACAACTTGGATAATTTTATATTTAACTTTATTAATCAAGAGTAAAACTAGAACTAAACTTTTTATAAACTTAAATCTAAAAGTAAAATTATTACATTCTATTTAGTGCTGAGATTAGCAAAATTAAACAAATGAGAAGAAGAATTTATTTAATACAAATTATATTATAATATCATATTATGATTTAATACAAAACTGTGTGAACGGAAATTATTTAAATATGATATTTTACTGATTATGAAAAACTATTTTGTGGGAAGTTTTTTATAGAATAATTTAATATTTTTTTTATTTTCTAAGGAAATATGTTTTCTGATGTAACTCGAGCTAGAAGAGTTATTGAAAATGCATTCGGTGTTTTAGTAGCCAGATGGAGAATTTTGAAAACAACGATTGTAATGTTTCCAAAAAATGTTGAGAAAATTGTTCAGGCTTGTGTTGTTCTCCACAATTTTGTGAAATTTAATGATGGTTCTTATTGTCGCGCCGAATACGTAGACAATATCAACAGTGATGGATATATTATAGAAGGTTTATGGCGAAAAGAAGTAACACCTCTTTTGCAGTGCCGTTCATTAGGTTCAAATTACGCAGCTAAAACTGCTTTCAATCTTCGAGATGAACTTGCCAAGTATCTCTTACTTCATAAAATTAATAAACATTAATGAAATTATCAAAGTTTTATTTGCACAAGTATTGTTATTTTTTATAATTTTAATTTTAAAATACCATTTTTAATTAATAAATTTACATTGAATAAGTGATATTTTCGTATTTGAATTGGTAAATTTAATGGATTACAGTTATATATTTTGTATTAATGTTATATATTATTTTATATATCAATTTAATTGAAATTGAAATTAATTATTTGTTTTGAATGTATATTTTTAAATTATAAATTTAATTTTTTCCATTTAAAGCTACGTAATACAAAGTAAATTCTTGAATTGTAATAATTCGATAAAAAAATAGGAGTCTATAAAAAAAAATATATTTTATATATATATATATATATTATATATATATATATTTTATAGATTCCTATTTTTCTATCGAATTACGAATTATTACAATTAATAATACGATACAAAGTAAATTCTTGAGTTGTAATAATTCGATAAAAAAAATTGGAATCTGTAAAAAAAATATTATTAATATAAATATATACTTCATAAAAAGAACGTCAGCATCTACTCACAAATGTAAATATTATTTAAAGTGCTCCAAATCATTTAAAGTGCTAAAAATGAACGAAAAATATGAAATTAATAGATTTTTAACTACTACAATTTCAATAAATTACATACCTAATCATTAAGTTTATTTAATTTCGTATTAACAAGGCACAAAATTTCCATTTGAAGATCCCTTTGGTCAGCATCTGGTAATTTTTCCATTTTCAATGCTATGGATTTTAAAAATAGCATATTATCTGAATCTGCATTACTTTTTTCGCACATATGACTTTTTAATTCTTTAAGAAATTCAGCAAATGTATCATCAATATGGTTTTTATCAATTTTTCTTTGTTTTGATGATGTAGATGCACCAGATGCTGCCGTTTCTTCAGACACGAAACTTAAATTTATATCCTCATCAGTGTGTAAAAAATTCGGTTTCATAAAGGTCTATGCATCTTCAGAACAGTCTAAAGAAGATTTTGCTATTTCGTCAAAAATAATAAATCATAGAAATATTTCCAACTACTTTCAGGTTCTGATGCACCACTGCCAGATGGTTGTTGCATTTTTTTAGAGTTCTTACAAATCTATCGCGGAGACTTCTCCATCTTGTCTCACACGATTCTACTAAAATTTTAATAAATAATACATAAATATAATAAACTTTTGATAAATATAATAAACTTACTAGAACAATTTAATTCTTCACTTATTAGCTTCCACGTATAATCCTTTTTAATTTTGTTTTTGTAATCTTTATGTTTTGTATCATATAGAAATACATATTCCCTTACTTTATTAATTAATATTTCTTCGATTCTCATCCTTTTTATAATAATAATAATATATAAGAATAAATAACATATGATATTCACGACTTGCCAATATTTTGCATTCAATAGGCTTTACTACATTTTTGTAAAGCGACATGTCGTTGAATTAAATTGTCAACGAGCATAGTTCCGCGTTAAAAGTAGAAATTTTTTTAGTTGTGCGTCACCGTCACCGTTAACGTTGGCCATTGTAATTGCTTAGGTAAAAACCTGTATATTCTACACAAATGACAACGCCAAGTTGACGGGGACGGACTGATTGTAATTCTGGCTTAATTCTGACTTTACATAATAATTAATAATTATTTAAATAAAGTTTGTGTAATGCTTGAAATACACGTGCGTTTTTTTGGTGCTTTGAGGCATGCTTTAAAGCGTGCAGAAAAGCATACCAAACACATGAACATATTTTTCATACAAGTTTCTGTCAAAGAAATTAAATTTTTTGTCTCAGATAAATATTTTTATAAATTTTATTCCTTTTATTATATATATCATAGGAATATTCTTAACAAAATCTATTATTTTTTCTTCAATATTTTTTTTTGTTTTGTTTTTAGAAATCCAAATCACTAAATAAAATAACTAATGTCAATATTTTTTTCTTTACAGTTGTCTGATGCATTTTTTTAATTTTTCTTGTGGCAGAATTGCCGGCGCCCAGCAAAATTTAGAAATAGAACTATCTTGAAATAGAACTATCTTGCAGTGCGTTGCAGCCATGTAATTAGTTACATAGAAAACCCATTTGTTCTAAATAAAACGCACATGTATTTCGGCCATAATGTTGTGAATTGAGACACCCTGTGTCAACTTCACAACTAATTTCTGAATTTAAATTAAAAAAAAATCAATCAGCAAAATTAATTTCATTAATTTTTAAATTATTTTATATCGCTTTAATTAGTAGAATTTTCAGCGGTGTCTAATTACAATTTAAATAATTTAATAAATAAAACATTGAACTTTTAGGGCGATTGTACTTAATTGATTGCCAAATAATAAAATTTAATTCGAACGCTGATTGGTTTCTTTCAATTATCGCATGCGATATTTTAATGTAAATGATAACTAGCAAGTAATTAGTTTTGAGAATTTAAAAGAGTCGTTATTAAAAGTTGGAACGGTTCGGATTGATTTTGATATTTATCAATTGTAAATTGTAATATAGTTAATAAATAAAGATAAATAGAATTATAAATAAAGATAAACAGAATGATAAATGAATAACTAATAAAAGAGTTTTAACAAAATTGTAATTGAAAGTAAATTAATATTGTAAATTTATATTAAGTTCTAAATAAAATTAAAATAAATACAGTAATAAAAAATTAGAACTGTTAAGTGATTGTTTTTATTTAAGAAGAAAATTAAAAAAAGTGTAAAAGACAAATGAAAAGGTAATTACAACAAATGGCGCTGCGGACAAACCAAAAATTACGCTTTTTGGTAAAGAACAATATTTTCGGGTAAACATTAATATATTATTTTTAGTATCGGTAATTTTTATTTGAGTTGTGTTAAAGAATAATAATTTTGGATTTTTTTTTTTAAAATAAAATTGTGGAGCAAAGTATAAACTATTTAAATAACATTGAACAAAAAGTGATAAGAGAATATAAAAATATATGTTTTTAAAAGAAATTAAGATTCAAATATTTAAATAAAAGTGAACAAAAAGTGATAATTGAATGTAAGAATATATGATGTAAATATTAAATAAAAATAAAGGAAAAATAAAGAATTAAATTTTTTGTAAATATATATAGAAAAAAGAAATATTAGCGAAATAGTGTTTATTGCTTACAATAAAAAATTTAGTTACAATAAAAAATTTATATGATATTCAGTTTGATGTGTTTTTGTTAAAAAATATATAAATAAAATATATATATAAAATATAAAGGAAAGTGAAATTGTTAATTTTATACGCATTTATTTTTTTTCTTTTGGAAAATTTATGTTAATCATTTGATCACAGTGAAAAAAAAAATTTGTTAAATATTGGTTTAAATTAGTATTTATAGATAAAATTTCGTTTATAAATAAACAAATAATAAGAATAAAATAATAAACCTTAATGAATAATTGATTTTTTGTTTTTAAATACTTATTAATGGTTAAAGTGTGTTAATACATTAAAAAATATTATAATTATACATTATAAAATACATTAATAGTTAAAATATTAAAACAATTAATGTCATCATCAAAACAAAATACAGTGGCTAAATCCATAACAACATTTGGTAAACGAATAATATCATTTTCGTTTCTTAATACTAGTCCTGTATATAGTAGTTCTAGTGAGGATTCAGCCACAACACCATCAACACCGAGAAAAATACAAGAACCAGAACCAACGACTGAAGTTTTCGAAAATTTGAACAGAAATAATTTTGAAAATTTTCTGTACCAAGTTCCAGAGCAACAACTAACACCAGCAAATTCAACAACACCAACTTCAACAGCAGTTACTTCAACAGCAGCAGGTACTGGTAGGAGACATCGATCAGGAAAAGTATATAAACAATTAAGCAACAAAAAAATTGGTGAGTCACATTTTTGTAATATACGAAAGAAAAAATTAAGTTTAAGGAATAGGTCAATTTTGAAAAATATAAATAATAAAACAATTAGAAATTTAAAAAATTTAAGTCAAACAGATTTCGTGAAATTTGATACAACAAATTTAGTCAAAAATAGCAAGAAAAAAAATAATATTCAGAAAACAATGAATAATAAAATAAATAGCAATTTGAATTTCAATAGTACTTTTAATAATAATGTTGACGGGAACAATCAACCGGGTCCGTCAAGTTGGCATAATAGATTAAGTGGTATAAATCCAATTCAAACCAACTCCCAAGGAAATTCATTGGGAAACCCATCGAGAACAAATAATCCTATGGGACCAACAACTGAGCATGTAAATAATGCACCATATGTTGATAATATTAGTCGTAGACAACCGCGTTATCAAGATGATGCTTCTTATAATTTGGAGCAGGGACTAATGCCTATAGAAAAGATCTATAAGACCTTTTTGGCAGAAGTACCGGTATTTTCGGGTTCGGGATACAATGTTGAGGATGAACTAAGAAAATTTCTTAGATTAGCCAAACGAGCTTATTCTATGACGCAGGAGGATCAGAGAATTTTAGTCTTAGATAGTTTAATTATGAGTAAATTGTCAGGAAGAGCTCAGGCTCTATTTCGACATTTACAAGTTACTAATTTTGACCAATATAGTTCAATTTTGAATAATAGGTTTTTTGAAGTTAAAGATATTTCGACTCTAGCGACGGAAATTCAAGAGTTATATCAACGCGACGACGAATCGGTAGAATTTTTTGGAGAAAGGGTTGCAGATTGCTTGGCAGCATTCAACAACAGGGTGAATGAGAAATATCCGACTGAATGTCGGGCTTTGAAAATAGAGATGGAGCAAACTGCTAAGAGAGTTTTTCTCGGGGGGTTATTATCGGAACCTATAAAACAATATTTATTATTGAAAAATCCTGAAACTTTAAGAGTAGCGATTGGGGCTGCTAAACAATATGTTCAAAATTCTAGTGGATTAAGTGGAAGGTTTAGTGCTAATGTAGCAAAACCGAATATTAGTTCTCAGTTTGTTAATAAACAAAATAATCAGGATGAATTAATAAATTTATTAACAGGAATAATGCAGAAATTAGATACTAACTTGAATAAAAATAATACAAATAATAACACAAATGATAATAACACAAGAAATACAACTAATTACCCAAATAAAAATAATATTAATAATAATAACATTAACACAAATAATCGAAGTTATAACAATATACCAAGTAATAATTACAATTTTAATAATAACGGTTATAACCGATATAATCACAATATTAGGCAAAATTATAATCGACCAAATAATACTAATACCAATCGAATAAATTCGAATGGTGAAGGAAGAAATCGACCAATGGATGTGGTTAGAAATCCAAATATTAAGTGTTTCAATTGCGGAAGATTGGGACACATCAGTAAAGATTGTAGAATTCGAAATAATAACAATTATAATAATATTAATAACAGTAATAATTATAATAATAATGTAAACGCCAAGGGAAATTATAACAATCCAAGAGAAGCACCGAGAAGTATTAATACTACCAACATAAATACTATAACTTCAAATCCTAATGAGAATGGTTCACAATTTCAAGAAGAATCGGTTTCTATTGATGTATGTGAATGGTGCGCCAGAGAGGGCCATCGATTAATTAATTGCACATATAGACAATTATTTGAATCGAAATATTCGGTACCAGCGGGAAACGAAATCGGAATGAACTAAAACAGCCCAGTTCATTCCCACATAATGATGGGGGCGTATCATTAACTAATCAAGAACCTATAGTTAATTTACCGTTGAACATAGCACGAAAGGAATCTGTTAACCTACTAGTAGACACCGGAGCCCAAATAAGTTTAATAAAAGAATCAACGTTAAAACCAGGAACTAAACTATCGAAGGAAAATATAATTAAAATACGCACCATCAATAATGAAAGTTCCACTTTAGGCTCATGTGAAGGAAAATTTTTATTAAATAAAGAATTCCAATGCAATTTTCAGGTTGCAGGGGATGAAGTTAAGTTACCAGGGGATGGTATCTTAGGTAATGATTTTTTATCATTAAATTGTAATGTATTAGGGCCCAAAAGAAAATTACAATTTCCAATAACAAAAGAAAATAATAATGAATTCGCTATTCCACTAATAGGTGAACAGGTACATAATAGCGAAAAAGTGAGAATAAATAGTATAAAACGATTAGAGAGTAATTTGATTAACAAAACAAAAATTATTAAAGATAATAAATTAGAAAGACTAAAAGGAATTTTCAGTGAAGTTCATAGTAATTCGTGTAGGAAGCAAAATGCAGTTATGATAGCAAAAACAGAATTAGATAGAGATAAAATAGTAGTAATTAGTAGAAAAAATGGGTTTGCTAACAAAAAAGAAAATTGTTATGATTTATTGAATAATATTATAATAGCTAATGTAGAGGAGATTGTTAATAGTGAGGACAATAATAAAATAAATAACCACAATAATGAGGTGGTAGGGGACATTTTTAAAATGGATCATAATAATATAATTTTAATGGACGAAATTAAAGCAAATGATAGTAGCAATTTTGGAAAAGGATTTTTCAATGTAAAAAATACAAAGATAGAAAATTTAAAGGTAGAAGTTAATAAAAAAAACGACACTGAAAATTCAAATGTTTTAAACTGCGTAAATAAAATAGAAAAAGTTGGAGAGTTTAAAGCAGTTAGTAATGCAAATCTAGAAAATGTTATACAAACACAAAGAGAGGAAACTAAGGATTTATTATTAGAAGAAAGGGTGGTTAAAATGAATAAGAAAGTAAATAGTAATATGTTTGGGATTAAAATTAATAAGGTAAATGAGGATATTAGTGCTAACAAGATTAACTTAGTTGAACCTATTAAAGAACAGTTTATTAAATCAGATGTTAAGGATTACAGTAAGGAAAATGAAAATTTAGGAAATGGAATAGAAAGCGAAGACAATAATGCGATAAAAATACCTGCGCGAACAGAAAAAATTTTCAAAGTAAAAACTTTAAAATCTGGTGAATTTTTGTGTGAATCGCAAGAATTAAAACCAGGTGTTTTTCTCGGAAATAGTATAGGGGATGTGGTTAATGGAAGTATTACTGTTAGTGTCATAAATCTCAACGAGGAAGACGTAGTAGTAAACAAAATTAATGTAAAATTAACACCAGTAGAAAGATTTGAAGTTTTTCCTATTAACGACAGTTATATGGACAAATCGAAAAAAAATAATAAAACGGAAAATTATAAAAAGCCTAGGGGGAAACGTAAAGAGCGGGAAATAAATAGAATTATTAAAGAACAAAAAACGGAAGAATCAATAAAGGATGTACATACAATATTTGAGTATCTTGATAAGGAAGAACTACAAAATGTAGATGCATCTAACAGAAAGTTAATGTTAAAACAAATGCTCACTAAAGATTCAAATTTTAATAAAGAAGAAATGTCCGTTATAGATAAAATTTGCGAAGAATGTCACGATAATTTTCATCTTCCAGGGGATAAACTTACCTACACCGGTGCAATAGCTCATGAAATAAGAACTAAGTCTGACGTTCCACCAATCAATAGTAGGCAATATAGATTGGCAGATTGTCATAAAGAAGTCATAAATAAGGAAATAAAAAAATTACTGGAAGAAGATATAATCCAACCCAGCAGGAGTCCATGGAATTCACCGTTACTAGTAGTGCCAAAAAAGGCCGGCCCGGATGGCGAAAAACGTTATAGAGTGGTAGTAGATTTCCGTAAGTTAAATGAGGTAACCATGGGGGATGCTTTTCCTCTGCCTAGGATTGCCGATATTATTGATCAATTAGGTGGATCAATTTATTTTTCTACGTTAGATTTAGCTAGCGGCTACCACCAAGTATCAGTTGAACCATCAGACCGAAACAAAACAGCATTTAGTACAATTTTTGGTCATTACGAGTTTAAACGTATGCCTTTTGGGTTGTCGGGAGCGCCTGCAACATTTCAACGTCTGATGAATCACATCTTATCAGGGTTGCAGGGGTTCAAGTGTTTCGTCTATTTAGATGATATAGTGGTTTATGGAAGGACATTAGAAGATCATAATGAGAAACTTAGAGAAGTGTTTACCAGGTTAAAAGATAATAATTTAAAACTACAACCCGAGAAATGTATGTTTTTAAGAAAAAAGGTGGTATATTTAGGTTATCAGATTACACCGGAGGGGATTTCGCCAAATCCCGAAAAAACCGAATGCGTACGAACACACCCAATACCGAAAACAACCAAGGAACTTCAATCATTTCTAGGTTTAATAAATTATTATCGCGCTAGTATGCCATTATTGGCTGATAAGGGTGAACCATTATATCAAATGGCCACAAAAGCGAAAAAATTTGATTGGACAGAAATACATCAAAAGGCATTTGAAGAGATAAAAGAAATGCTCATTAAACCTCCAATACTGCAGTATCCTGATTTTACAAAACCTTTTATAGTAACGACAGATGCCAGTAATAGGGCTTTAGGAGCGATACTTTCCCAGGGTGAAGTGGGGAGAGATCTGCCTATAGCATTCGCAAGTAGAGTGTTGAATAAAGCGGAAAGAAATTATCCAACTATAGAGAAAGAAATGTTAGGTGTTTATTGGGCGGTTAAAAATTTCAGGTGCTACCTTCTAGGCCGGGTTTTTGATGTCTATACGGATCACAAACCTTTAATTAGTGAATTTAAAAAGAAGGACCCTGAGGGAAGAATTAATAGATGGAAAACAAGATTGTCAGAATATGAGTTTAAAATTTTATATAAGCCGGGTAAACTAAATACAAATGCGGACGCGCTAAGTAGAATTCCCGAATTGGAAAATTTTGATAATAATCAACAAGAATCAATTACAAAGGAAAAGGCAATGGAAATTAATGTAATAACAATGTCAAAAAATAAGGAATTACAAAAGTCAATAGATAACCAGGAACCAATACGTGAAATAAATCCTGAAAATGAAGAATCAAGTAAAGATATATTAGACGAAGAAAATTTGAGCATTACACCACGAATCATACTTGAAAATAAAGAGGAAATACAAGCGATAATTAAAGAATATCATGATTCTCCGCTTGGGGGACATGCTGGTGTCACTAAAACTTTCATGAGAATTAAACAATTCTATGAATGGAGAAAAATGTATGTTGATATTTATAATTACATAAAAAAATGCCCAAAATGTCAAAAAACGAAACGAGGCAGGGTTACTAAAATGCCATTGGTTTTAACGAAAACGTCAGAGAAACCATTTGGAAGAGTATATATGGATATTGTCGGACCTTTTCCACAAACCCTGAGAGGAAATAAGTATATACTAACGTTTCAGGACGACCTGACTAAAATTTTAGACGGAATACCTTTACCGAACCAGGAGGCAACAACAATAGCAGACGCTTTTTATAGAAAAATTATTTTAAAATATTCAGTAATTCCTAGGGAACTTCTAACTGACCAGGGGGCAAATTTTACTAGCAAATTACTCCATCAATTATGCAAAATTTTGAAAATAAAGAAACTACAGACTACGGCATATCACCCTCAAACTAACGGTTCACTCGAACGGCGACATGGACCATTAGTTGAGTATTTAAAAATATTCGTTCAAGAAAATCCTCAGAGTTGGGATGAATGGGTGGGCGAAGCGGTGTTTGTACACAACCATACCCCTCATGTAGGAACAAAATTCTCACCTCTTTATGCACTTTATGGATTTAGCGAACCTTTGCCTAGTAGTTTAAAAAAATGTCCGGAGCCTATATATAATTTCGACGATTACTGCTTATCGATTAAAGCGCGAATGCAGAAAGTACATGAGGTGGCACGGAAAAATTTAAATTCTAGTAAAGAAAAATCTAAATTATACTATGACAAAAATGAAAAAGTTGAAAATTTCGTGATAGGAGAAAAGGTTTTATTATTAAACCCCACAAAGTTGCATAAACTAAGTGAAACGTGGTTGGGACCGTATGACGTATTAGAAGGCAATTCCGTTAATACGGTAATTAAAATTGGTAGAAAATCACGAAAAGTTCATAATAATAGATTAAAAAGATGGAAAACTTGAAGGCAATTGTAAAAAAAAACCAATATATATAGATTATATATATTTATTTAGTAAGGTTAGAATAGATTTATCACATATGTATACCATAATAATTTTTAGGAAATTATAGGTTCTAAAATTTAATATCATCAAAATAAAATAATTTCAGTAATTCCAAGTACTCATCTTTATAATTTAAAATTCCATTAAAAGTTTTCTTAACCAAATAAAAGTTCAGATTGATTCTTTGAAACAGTTAATATATCTTTCAATCATTCATTCATAAAAAACACTAATGTTTATGTCATACTACTATAATATATTTTTCAAACATTCATTCATAAAAAACACTAATGTTTATGTCATATTACTAATGCATAAAAAAAAATTCAATTAAAATATGTATACATTTCGTTCACACAAAATTGAAAACCCGGTGGGGAAGTTTTTTTTTTTTTTAAAAAAAATTTAAGGCGAAACATTACACAAAAATTTTATATATTTTTATATATTACCAATATGCAAAATTCAGTGATCCTCATCTTATCACCAATAAGATGTTGTGATTCGGTTATATTTTCCAATTATTATATCATTGGTATTCTGTGGTCCTCATCTTATCACTAAGATAAGATGTTGTGATCCACTTATATCTAAAAATTTAATAAAATTAATTGTGTATGCAAATCCAATATAGAATTGTAAAAAAAATTATACTAAACCATTGACGTTTTTTTTGATGATTCATTTTATATTTTCTAATATTTACATTTTTTCTATTAAGATAAATATAAAGATTCAATATGACTGAACTTATTTCGCTAAATATTTAGCCAATGACGTTATACATTCACAAAATATATTCGAATACAAAAATTCCTGTATCAAAACCATCAAATCACATTCAATTTTTCATTAGAACGAAATTTAAAATGGCAGACGCTTAAGCTGCAATTACATTTATAAAATCCTTCATAAAACAATGCGTTTTTAGAGTCTCGACGAAAAATATTCGAAGGCAATTCCATTTTCTTAATTTTTTTTTCAAAAATATCTGACGAGGTAAATACTTTTTACAAACGCATAACTTCACCATGGAAGTATTATTTAGAAAAAAATATTATATTTTTTTTACATAACAATCCAATTATTTAATTGTTCTATTTTTTTCAATACTTTTTCTCTAACTACCATTTTATACTGTTTTTTTTATATTATCAATTATTTTTGATGTAAATATATATATTTAAAAGTCAATGTGACTTAAGTCAAATTGACACAAAAACGATCGACATCTGGCGAGCATCTGAAAAACACTTTTCTAATAGTGGATTCATAATAGCAAGTTAGCGCAGAGCAACGCTGCGTTCAAAGGTTAAAATATATAAAAAAAATATTATCAATTCATAATGGAAATTTCTTTGCGCAGTGCAGCGCACAACAAAGTTTAAGTTGATCAGCTTTTGACTTTTTCGCAACGC
Organism: Rhamphomyia laevipes; assembly: GCA_963920725.1. NCBI lineage: Eukaryota > Metazoa > Arthropoda > Insecta > Diptera > Empididae > Rhamphomyia > Rhamphomyia laevipes. Next base: position 39,984,905 of record OY987255.1, read on the forward strand.
AACGCTGATAAATGTCAAAAATTTGTTATTTGACAACATAGTTGGTTGTAAAAAAGTTTGTAAAATAAAATAAAAAAGTTTGGATAAAATTTGTAAAATAATAATTATAAAATAATTATAAAAAATAATTTAATTTAATTTTATTGTGTATAAAATTGTGTTAATACCATGTTATTTAACGCTGTAAATAAAAATTATTCTGATTTGAAAAAATATTAAACCGTTGCGTTATCTTGCGCTAACTCTGCTGTGCGATCTGTTGATAACATTATGAATTCATTATAATGAGTTATGTTAGGTTGTTGTCTTGGGTAAATTTTGGTGGTTGATCGTTATAAATATTGAGCTTATTTAAAAAGGATTGAATAATATATAATCTTACGATTTACACCATGTAATAATTTTTTTTAAAAAATAAACAAAACAAAAAGAATATAATAGAGATTATTTCTATCTAATTGAGTTGGTCAGTCGTTATTAGTTCAACGGCAAGTGAATTCATAAAATATTCATAAAATATCATCTCCATAATAAGTAATAAAAAAAAATAAAAATTAACATTAAATAGAAATCTAATTGAGTTGGTCTAATTGAGTTATTATATAAATTTAAAAAGGAAATATTCAAACATCGTAATAATTATTTTGGTATACATTTATGATATATTAAATAACTATAATAATTAAAATTTAAATAAATTCCTTTAGTGAATAAAAATGAAGTCTAACAAAAACAGTATGAAAATCGTGGAAAAACGTGGAAAATTAAACCCAGTTTGTGCTATATTTAGACCTATTAGTCCGCTGATACCCACGGAAATTTGGGACCCTTTAAAAATTGTTGCGGTACCAGCCATACAGGTTGTCAAACCTATGGTTTGGTTGGGCGGAATAGTTAAACCAAACAACCCGTTATGGATTCCGAGGTCTTGTGCTTTTACGTTTTATAATGGTAAAATGTTTTTTTTTTAAAAAAACAATAGATTTTGTTATAAGTTTTTTTTGTTGAAAAAATTTAGATTATGGATTAGAAAGTAAAACTCAAAATGTTAAAAAAATTATAATAAAAAAATCCGTATATAAGATTAAGAAATGCTGTGTGAAGGTAAAGAAAATAGATTTAAAGAAAAAGAAACAGCGTGTCCAGAGGAAGGATGGGAAACCAGTCGTGAAATGCTACAAATGCGAGTTTAAAACACATCAATTGTTCCGAATGCGTCGCCATTTGGAGACGCATTTGGAACAAAAACCATTCGAATGTGAGCTCTGCTTGAGACGGTTTGCTAGGAACCAACATCTAAAGGACCACCTACGGAGCAAACACGTTGGGGTAAATACGACTGGAAGTACCAAAACCCAGAAGAGAAACTTATCACATTTAGATGAGTTAATGGAGAAAATTAAAAACGGTTGAAATTAAAACGGTTAAAAAAAAAAAAAACCTAAAAAAAATAAATAAAATAAATAAATAATATAAATATTATATTATCTAAAATTCTGTATATTAACAAAAATAAAAAATTCTAAAATCTTATTAATAATTGTTATCGTTGTTTTAATTTTTTGTAACAAAAAATTTGCTGATGCTGAAATTTTCGTTAATTATCTTTATCCATTCGTACTTGTTTTTTTTTGTTGTTTTTCTCTCTTCAGTTTTTGTTGTTGTCACAAAAATGTTCAATTGGTAAAAAAATCACAAATGTACTGTGATAATGCTGTTAATGACATTTGAGCAAATCTTGGGGAAAAATTGTAATTTCCCCTCTTACTGAATTGAAACATGGAGAATTATAATTAGATTAGTCAAATATTTCAAAGCATTCCCATATATGCGTAGATTAATTAGGAACTCCTAAAATTATGTGATTTTTTTTATTAATATATGTTATAAAAGAAAGATAAAATAATTATACATTTTTTAGGTACAATGATGAAAATCTTATTTTGGACATTATGTTTGGCAGTAAGTATTGTCCAGGGAGACCCCGCGATAACGGTGGAAAAAATTAATTCAGCGGGGGCGTTGTTCGAGGAAACGGGAGATTTAATAATTTATAAAAGTAAAATTGAAATTTTTACTAAATTTAGCATAACTAAAGTTAGTAAAGTACAAAGTTTTTCAGACAAAACGATTTTATTATTAAATAATACTTGTAACCTACTAACGAAACAGTCTACTAACATTGATAAAAACTGCTACTGGTGGGTGGACGACCTAGAACGATACTCTCAAACACTACTGAACGAATTAGGAAAAATTAATCACTTCTTCTCCAGAAGGGCGAAAAGGGGTATTATAAACGGGATTGGATCTATATCGAAGGCTTTATTCGGGACAATGGACGAGGAGGACGCGGACCGTATTTACGGACTTTTGGATAAACTACAGAAAGACGGAAATCGCAGATTAGAATTGATTAATAAACATACAGCGATAATAAAATCAAATATGGAATTTTTGAGGGACAATGTGTTAAATATGACCAAAAATATTGAAGACTTGAACTTTAGGGTAAATAGATTAGAAACAAAAATCGCGAAAGAACTAAATGCGTTAGGTTTAGGGGTGCAGTCAAATACCTACCATTTGGAAATGGACCAAATTGTGGCAATGGCTCAGGCTAAATTTGGACAGGTACAAAATTTACTTAGAGAACAGGGGGAGATAATAACTTCGTTACAAAACCATAAACTTCATCCAGCCGTTTTAGACACAGTTACATTGTCGCAATTGGTGCACAACATCACAGAAGGTTTGGGACATGATATACTTTATTCAGTTCAAATTTTGAACCAAATCACCACTATTGACATGACGCAACAAGACGGACAAGTGTTTGTAAGAATATCCATTCCATGGCTGGAAAAAGAACAATTTATATTAAATAAAATATACGCTCTGCCAGTCAAAGTAGAAGGGAACAATTATGCCATGTTAAATTTGGAATGGGATTACATCGCTAGTAACAAATGGGGACATACGTTACATTTTTCAAATTATGAGTTTGAAGCAAACTGCTTTGCAATAGAAAGGGGTTCTAATTTCATCCTTTGTAGACAAATACAACCAAAACTACTGCAGCCACCTACGAATAATTGTGTTGTGGAGATTTTTCAACACAAAAAAGAAGATGCATTAAGAAAATATAGTAATTGCGAGTATAAAATAATTTCGGGGATGAATAATCATTTGGTACCACTGCAGAAGGAGAATGTTTGGTTGTATTTGTTTATAGAAGAACAGGAACTCACAAGCTATTGCAAACCAGTAACTGCTAAAGAAGTATTGAAAGGTATTGGTATACTCAATTTGAAGCAAGACTGTGTATTTATAATGGGAAATCTGGAGATACCATATCGGCATACTTTCAAACAACAAATTAATGAGACGAATTCGGGACTGCGGATCCCACCACCAATTTCATTTAAGGGGAAGGAGAATCTCCAGATTAGAAAATTCACAACTACAATGAACGCAACAAACGGTATAACAATTACGAACGTGAAACAGTTGACCAGGGAATTCGACAAGCGGGGACGAACTTTAACCGAACTAAGTTTAGAATGGGAAGAAGAAAGAAAGAGAGAAGAGAAGGAAAACTTGCACGATATGACAATGAAATGGCAGACTGGCGGTTTAGGAAGTTTAATAGTGTTAGCCGTAATCTATTTTGTCATAAAATTTGGTAAAAGATTGTGCCGACGTAAGAAAATAGTTAAAAAGAAAATAAAAAAGACCGACATTGGGAGACCCAAAATAGACCTAAAAATAGAACCAACATACTTGGAACCAGAAGTAGTTACCCCACCTAAAATTCCAGTAACCCTACCTAAAATTCCTAAAATTCCAGCATCCCAATCAATAGATTTCTCCACTACTAACCGTTCTACTCCTAATCTTTTAATAGTCATAATACTGTTTTCGCCCAACCTACTAACTAAATTGCTATTTAATAATAATTTCAGTTTGTATAGAAAATAATAAATAGTATACATTCAATGTAAATTTAACATTGATAAATTTTTTCTAATAAGTTTCACGAAATCTGTTGAGGAAAACAAGTAATTAAAATTGTTCATAATTAAGAATAAATTGAATTAATGTAAAAGTAATTACTAAGAATACTATGATGAATCTTTCATATAAAAATATATAAAAAAAATATTTTTTGTTTCCATAAATCTTACATAATTTCATTTTATATAATATTAATTAATAATTATCATTTTGGGGTATATTAACTTGTTTATTTTAAAAAAAAATTATTACTTTATGTTCAAAAGTTTTCCATTAAAGAAAACATATTATTTTTAATCATATTATAAGTTTAAATATATTTCAGTTGTATAAAAAAAAAAAATACATAATAAATAATAAGTAAATTTTGCAATTTATATGGTAAATATTTTTTTTATGGGATTTATATAAGTAGTTAAGTTATGTAAAATAAATAAATTTGTTTGTCTATTGTTAAAATAGTTAAATCAATTAAAAGCTAAATCAATTTAAAAATAAAATGTAAAATTAATCATAACTAAAAGGAATTTGAAAGTAATTAAATTATAATTAAAAAATCAATTTTAAATTTTATATTATTTATACAATTTGAAGGTTAAGGAGAAATTCAAGATAAGAACAAAGTTCATATCCTGAATTTCTTCTAGGAAAGGAAGGTGTTGTGAATTGAGACACCCTGTGTCAACTTCACAACTAATTTCTGAATTTAAATTAAAAAAAAATCAATCAGCAAAATTAATTTCATTAATTTTTAAATTATTTTATATCGCTTTAATTAGTAGAATTTTCAGCGGTGTCTAATTACAATTTAAATAATTTAATAAATAAAACATTGAACTTTTAGGGCGATTGTACTTAATTGATTGCCAAATAATAAAATTTAATTCGAACGCTGATTGGTTTCTTTCAATTATCGCATGCGATATTTTAATGTAAATGATAACTAGCAAGTAATTAGTTTTGAGAATTTAAAAGAGTCGTTATTAAAAGTTGGAACGGTTCGGATTGATTTTGATATTTATCAATTGTAAATTGTAATATAGTTAATAAATAAAGATAAATAGAATTATAAATAAAGATAAACAGAATGATAAATGAAGAATAACTAATAAAAGAGTTTTAACAAAATTGTAATTGAAAGTAAATTAATATTGTAAATTAATATTAAGTTCTAAATAAAATTAAAATAAATACAGTAATAAAAAATTAGAACTGTTAAGTGATTGTTTTCATTTAAGAAGAAAATTAAAAAAAGTGTAAAAGACAAATGAAAAGGTAATTACAACAATAATATTGGTAATTCGTTTTAAATCCGTTAAAATGAAACATTAATGATTCGAATTAATGTTATCGTTTATGAATCTATTTTAGCGATAAAGAATCTCATCCCTTTAAGCAAATGGTACGGAAAGCCGTGCGAATTTGGATCCAAGTTCTTGTTTTCATTAATTATGTAGGTGTGTGATTACCATAGACATATAATATAAGCTACGTTTAAATTATGAGTATATAGCTACGTTTAAATTATGAGTATATGCAAAATTTGGTTATGTACATATTATGTAAATAATTTAGAATAGCGTTCAAACGTACACTTTGTTTATGTACATAAATTTGAAGTTTGACGTTTTAAAATGGAAGAAATATTTTTAGCAACTTATATTTTATTTTTATTTATAAAATTAATTTTGGAGGAACCTGTTCCTGCACCTATGGATTTAATGGAAATCTTATTGGTATTTGGATCTGGTGATGAACCAAAAATTAAAAAACGAAAATTTAAAAAAAAATATAAAATGGTTTCGCATCAATTTTTTTGGGAAATCGATGTACCTCGCTGGCCAGAAGATACTTTTCGGCAACAATTTAGAATTTCAACCAGAACATTCAATGAAATTTGTGAAAATATTGCTATACATGTAGAAAAGCAAAATAATTTTTGCAAAACTACAATTCCAATTGCGAAGAGAGTTGCAATCTGCATCTACTTTTTAAAATCTGGTGCTGATTATTCTGTTGTAGGAAATAGCTTTGGAGTTTCTAAATCCAGTGTGTTTAATATTGTGTCAGATGTTTGCGATGGCATAATTGAAACATTTTATAGGAGCAAAATTAAATTTCCTAAAACTGAAGTGGAAAGAAGAGAAGTAGCGGATGGATTTTTGATGAAAACTCATTTTCCAGGTTGCCTTGGAGCTATTGATGGTACACATGAAACAATATAAATATATACAATATACATATACATATAAGTATATACGAGTACATACATACAATACTATATATTATTTCTTTATTTAGGATCACACATTCCAATAATAGCCCCAGAATTTGGTCTCTGTGATTATTACAATTACAAAGGGTGGTATTCTACAATTCTGCTGGCAGTGGCTGACTTCAAATATAGGTAAGTTCTCACATCATTTATTTAGAGTGCAATTAATTCCTCACAAAAAATATATTTTTTTGTTTTGTATTATACAGGTTCACATATATTCATGTTGGTTCTCCTGGAAAAATCCATGATGCAGGAGTTTTCCATAGTAGTGCCCTGAAACGACGAATAAATGAGGGACTAATTCCTACAGAATACCATATTTTAGGAGATGGTGCCTTCCCATTGTCAGATCCTCTTTTAAAACCGTATCCAGGGATAAATTTGAGTGAAGACCAAAAATTATTTAATAAATCTATGTCCTCCGCAAGAGTAGCAGTAGAGAATGCTTTTGGAAGATTAAAAGGTAGATGGAGAATACTTTTAACCGAATCCCGCATACGCGATTTTAAAAAAACTATAAAAATCATTACTACGTGTTGTATATTACACAATATTTGCGAAGACAATAATAAATTTTATGATATTCGATGGTCATAAAAAACTTTTTTAATTTTATGTGAAAAAAAAGAAAAAATTGATAAGGAAATAAAGAAAGAAATAAGCAATTGCATAAGTTTAACTTTTTTTCAAAAATAATATGAAATTCATTGTACACTAACCAATAACAAATAATTTTCTATTTTTTATGGATTACAGGAACTGCAATGTTTAATTTTAATTTAAAATAATATAAAATTCATTTAAGAAATAATTTTAGCCTGTTTTACTGATTTTGGTTCCTGAAAACACTAGTAAAAGTTACAGTAAAATTTTTCATAACATTTAGCAATGCATCATTTCTTTCTTTATTTTCCTTATCTAATTTTTCTTGCCTAGCCTTATCATAACTAAATTTTTCTTTCAGCAACTCCACTATTTCATTATTATCTTGTTTATTAATTTTTCTGGACCTACGGCTACGAGTATCAGAACGCGATGAAGAAGATTCTGGACCACTTAAAAAACAAAAAAAAAATAAAAAAAATTAGATTGAAAAATGTTTTCTTATTCTCACATGTTGACGGATTGGTCAGTTGAATTTTCTTCATCATTCACGTTACAGACGTTATTTTCATCAATAAATATATCAGGAGGATCACCATCACGAAGATTGTTCATAAATTCCATGTAGTTGCCAGCCTCACTATCTTCAGCTAAGGAATCTCCAATAATGATTGGACTTGCCTGTGGACTCTCGCCCATATATTGTTGGAATTTTATGTAATATTTCCAAGTTGGAGTAACAGAACCAGAAGAGAGCTCTCTTTTTATGGCCAAATATTTATTTTTTAAATTGCTGAACCTAAAATTAGTTTTCATTACAATTTATTTATTTATTTCAAGAAATGCCAAATTTTACCTATTTTTTATTTTATCGGCTGTTTTTACAATTCCTTTCTCTGACAATTTCTGCTGCACAAACTTCCAACCAGCAACATGATTGCGTTTATTTGAATCAAATAATATTTTGCAATCTGGATCCATCATAATATTAATTATTTCATCTGATTCTTCATCAGTAAATGGCCGTTCTTTTAAAATTGTATTGTTTATTTGTGCATCCATATTTTTTTAACTTTTTCAATTTTGTTTTGATTTGACGTTAATAATTTAATTGTCAAAATTATGTAAATAAATCGAGTTATGCCCTTAACTTTTTCAACATATCCCTATGTACATAATTTCACAAATTTTCTCGTTTGAACACACAAAATACCCGTAAGTGCATAGGGTTATGTCCATAATTTAAACGAGGCTATATATAGACAGAATCTCAAATCTCAAAAGTGAAGCCAGCATTGAATATGCTTTTTATGTTGCAACATAAAAAGTAATATTAACGCAAACTCAATTTCCTTATGTTGTTCCCTTTTTCTGGGATATTTTTTCAAGTTTATATAAAGAATAAGAAAATTGTAATATTTAATGAAAAGTATTTATTTTATTCATAAGAATTATTTTATAATTATAAAAAATTAAACGTAAGCAAACATAATAATAATGCAAACATAAAAAAATTTACTTATAAACCAGAAAAATAGTTAATTTTTGCCTAATATTTTGGTTTTGAAAACTTAAAGTTGTACATTTTGCCGCGTAATTTAATCTTATTTCGATATTCAGTGATTATAGCTTTGATTAGGAACGCTCTATGATCCTCAAATAAATCGTCATCTGCAGAATGACCTAAAATACATATTAATTAGTAAATATATAGAAGGTAAAAGTTCATTGTAAGTAAACAAGAAAACAAAACAATGAACTTTTTACCTTCTATATATTTACTATTAAATTGTACTTACACAATTTTTTAGGATTTTCCAAAATACCTTATCTTTTTTAGTTTTTACGGAAAAACTGCAGGTATAAGAAGTACGGCACAATTCATAAAAAAATAAATAGTACTTAATAGGAAAAATTACAGTTAATTTATTTAACATTTAATTTGAAATTATTCGTCAATTTACCGCATTTGTTTTTAAATATAAAACATGGTAATATAAGGTAATATATTTATTTATTTATTTATTGACTGTGTAATTTTTATAATATATTACAAAAAAGAACTTATGCTAAGAGAATCAGGATGATAATCCTTTACAACTAATTAATTTATATAATTATCATCTGATGATGTGTAATGTTGAAAAATCTAAGTTTTTATAAAGAAATTCAGTTTATAAAACCTTATATTCAAATTAACTTAACCTAAATAAATAAAACTTAACCTATATTTTAATCAACTGAATACCAACATTTAGTTATTATTATTAAGTTCTTTGATAAGTGGATTGATCGAGCATATACAGTTTTTAAAAAAAATTTCATTAATAATACAAATTTTGTCAGCTATTTTTGATACGTTAGCAATAAAATGTAACTCATTGGTAGAAAAAAACCAAGGGAGGTTGAGCATTAATTTTAGTATTTTGTTTTGTTTAATTTGCAATGTTTTAATATGTGATTTAGCACAATTACCCCAAATTGGCGATCCGTATAGCAAAATACTTTGAAATATAGTTTTAAATATAAGTAATTTATTCTTTATATTAAGTTTGGAATTCCTTGCTATAAGTGGGTATAAGATTTTGATTAGATGATCACATTTCTTTATTGAAGCTTGGATATTATCATTAAATGTGATTTTTTTATCAAGTATTATTCCGAGATATTTAATATTGTTATTCCAAGAAACAATTTCGCCATTTAGGCACAAATTCCGTGAAAGCAAATATTCTATTTTCCTCTTACGATTGAAAAATATAGCTTGAGTTTTCGTAGTATTAATTTGTATTTTCCAACGCTTGAAGTAGTATTGGAATTCTAAATAAGCACTTTCTAGATTGTTGATTATTTCAGTAGCCGAAGTGGATGATGTTATAATGCTTGTGTCATCAGCATATAGTCCGATGTCAGTGTGTTCGGGTTTCGGTATATCGTATGTGAAAATGTTATATAGGGTTGGACTCAATGATGATCCTTGAGGTACGCCAGCGGGTAAATTTAATAAATTAGATTTGGCTGAATTTATTTTAACACAGAATTTTCTATTGCTTAGGAAACTTTGTATAATTTTTATTATATAATGATCAAAATTGTTAGCTAGCATTTTGTGAAGTAGCCCATCATGCCATACTACATCAAAAGCTTTTTCAATGTCAAGACTAAGCATACCGATTGATTTTTTGTTTTTTAAATTTTCTGATATAAGTTTTTTAATACGACATAATTGATGATTAGAGGAGTGGTCTTTTCTGAATCCAAATTGTTCAAAAGGTATAACATTATGTTTTTCTGAAAAATCCAAAGTTCTTTTTTTATGCACTTTTCAAATATTTTGCCTAAGGAACTTATAAGACTGATTGGTCTGAAGCCATCTATACGATTATAATTTTTATTGGGTTTGGGAATGCATACTACAAGGGCTTCCTTCCAGGCATTAGGAAAATAGCTTATTTTGAAACAACTATTGAATAAATGCGTGAGATATATTATCGCTTTTTTGGGTATATTTTTCAGTAAAATATTTTGTATATTATCTAAGCCTGGTGCTTTTTTATTTTTACTAGATTTAAGTATATATTATTTATTTCAGAGGGTGTAGCTACCTTAAAATTTATAAAATTGATGTTGTTAATAGTATTAATACTGTTTGAAACTAATTGATCGGTGTTTGTATTGGAGTTGTTAAAAGTTGAATTATGGTTTTTTAGAAAATAATTAGCAAATTCTTCAGCTTTTTCTTCGTTAGTAATAAGGGTTTTACTTTCTGTTACTATGTGTGGTATGGATTTATTTCGTTTTTTAAGAGCCTTCGTAATGTTCCAAAATGGTTTACTACATTCTTCTAAGGATTCTAATTGAGTTGACCATTCTTTATTGACAATAACCGAAAAATGGTTAGAGATTGTTTTTTGTAATTTGTTTAATTCTCTTTTGATTAAAGCATTATGCGTTCGTTGAAATTTCCTTCTTTTTGTATTTCTTAATGAAATAAGTTGTTGGAGAAAATATGGTATTTTAATATTTTTATAATTATTTGCGACTTTTTTGGGAATTGCAGCTTCTTTAGCACTGTCAATTATTTCTAAAAAGGTACTAATACCATCGTCAATATCTCGTGAGTTATTAAATCTTTCTACTGACATGTTTTGTAGTGATATTTTTTCAGCGATTTTACTTTTATATTTGGACCAATTTGCTTTATTAAATTGCCAATAAAAACTTTTAGGAATTATAATTGCTGAGTTTTTAATTTTGAAATGTACAGGTAGGTGGTCAGAGCTAAAATTTTGTGTCGTCGCAAGTGGAGTAATAAATTGGGAACAATTCGACAATACAATGTCTAATGTAGATGGTGAACCTCGTAACCTACATGGAAAATATGTTGGTGTTGGTGAAAATAAAACCCCATAATTATGAATAGTAAGTTTGTCGTAAAGTATTATGCCCCAAATATTATTACGGGTACAATTCCATAATGAATGACGACTGTTAAGGTCACCTGCGACAATATAATTACCTGGGAGCCTATTGAATATATTTAAATCATATGCAAATTTGTTTTTCAGTAACTGATTGGCATTTCCTCCTGGGAAATATGCCCCTACAAGTATATAGTTATTAGTATCGGTAGATAAATTTATTGCAATTGTTTCAATAATTTTTGTTTTTAAAGAGGGTAATTGACTATGTTTTATTTTTTTATTTATTGCAATAACAACACCTCCAGCTCTTTTATGCTCCCTATCTGATCTATAGCAGACAAAATTTGAACTATTAAATGAATGTTGTGGTTTCAACCAAGATTCAGTAATTATACCTATATGTCTATATTATTATTACTTAAATAACTAAAGAATTCTATTGATTTTTGTTTAGATTGAATACTTTGGGCATTCCAAAAAATTATTTTTACATTATTATTGTTAATATTATTATAAATACTATTATTAATACTATTTATCATTGTATAAATATTTAATTGTAAGTTCGGCTAATGTTTTGAATTGCTCTTCTTTAGTTCTACATTGCTTTAATTTGGTTAGCATTTCAGTTGATAAATTAAGAAGTTCGTTAACCGAGAACAAGTTTGTATTATTTGCAACATTCAAAGATGCAACATCAGCGTAACTATTAACAATTTTATTTGTCAGTATATTTTCATTATTTTGTACAGTACCTGAATTTTCATTATTTAGTTGAGGAAAAGCGTTGGAATTGAAACTAAATTGCTGTGTATTGTTGTTTGTATTTACTTTTCTTCCTGTTTTTTCTCTTAGTGCCATTTGCAGTTTAATATATTGTTCTCTTTTTGGACACATAATAGAACTAGATGTGTGGTTACCAGCACAATTGGCACATTTTATTTGCGTAGCAATAGTTGTATCTTTATTTACAAATTTTGTATAGTTTGGACATTCTGTTGTTTTGTGGTTGAGAGCACAAATATTACATTTTGTGATGAGATTACACCATTTTGATCCATGTCCATATGTTTGCCAATTATAACAGCGTGTTGGACCTCTCGATGATGCTCTGTAAAAATCCCAATGAATTATTGTTTGAAAGAGCGCTTTACAATTTATCCGCAAATCTTTTAACATTGTTGTTCCTCTCACAAAATAGAGTAAATAGGTTGCTTGGTTGACATAGCGTTGATTCTTAATATTCATTATTTTGATGTCAGTGCAATTGTTGATATTATTTTTCTCTAATTCAATTTTAAGTTCTTCGGGTGTAACAGTATGTAGTCCATAGAGAACAATTTTTAAAGGTTTGTTTTGCTCAGTATTGTGTCCGAAAAAATTTAACTTTCTCAATTTAAGTTCATTGTATAATTTATCGTAATCATTAATTGAATCACATATAATTTGTGTACCAATACTTGTATTCTTTATATTATACACAGAGATCTTGATTTCCTCAAGTAATTTGTGTAAAAACTTTGTTGTTTGGTTAATTACGTTAATTGGTGGTGGTTTAATCTGCTTAATTTCTATAACAGAATCGGTACACATGTTGTTCTCATCAAAATCATTTATTTGACTTAGAGGGGCAAATCGATTAGAATATTCATTAGAATTATCTTTGGAAGTAGATCCAGTTCCGTGTTTTGTCATGATATGTAAATTATTCGTGAGGCGTCCGGCTAAATGAACTTTGTTAGTAATTCCAGATAAAAATTTATCACCATAATCCGGTGGATTTCCACGCGTTCTTTTGTTAGAATAAATTGTGATATATAATACCACAAATATTCTTTTGTAAAGAAGTTATTTCTTATATTACACTATAAATTGCCACTTTTAAGCTCAATGATCTTACTCAGTACGAAGTGAGATCGTGACTGTAAGGTAATATATTGTTGTAGATATTTACACTATTTTCAGATTAAATAAAGGGTTTTCAGATTAATTGCAACGTTTTTTGAACTAAATTCAACTCATTTGCCTATTAAATTAATAAAAACGCTGCATTTGCATTGAACAATGTTGCACATATTCAATCTCAAAATCGTATATCGCTACTTACAGATTTTAATTTTATTAAATATGTTCCTAAACTTAAAATTTCATTCATAATTTCTAAAATTTTGTAGAAATAAATTCATTTAAAATCATAATTTGACAAATTATTGAATGGGACTTTTTTATATAAGTACCAACACTATTTTCAAATATCCCATTTTTTATGTCAAATAGATGTCAGTGCCCCTCCAAGAGGGGCTCAATGCTGGCTTCACTTTTTATTAGAACAACATACCCTGAAAACATGAAAACGATATCGTTTTAAACGGATCTTAAACGATGTAAAAATGATGTTTGAAAACGATATGTCACTAACCCATTCATATTTTTAATTCGTTTACGATGTTAACTATTTTTAAAGTAAATTAAAATTGATTTTATGAGTGTACACTGCATAGAAAAAATTTGAGTGTGTGCTGTCTAATTAAAAAAAATATATTTTATTTAAGATTCTTTGTTTCTGTTTGTTCGTCATTTAAATTTTAATATAAAAAGTGATTTGTGATAGCTAAAATTAATTAATTATTAAATTAAAGACAGTTAAAATTAAAAATGAATAGGAAAGGTTACGCTAGAGATATGAAAAATATTTGTGGTAATCAACGACGAAATATAAATATTGCTAAATTCCAAGTTCAAGTCATGCACTAGATTACTAGAAGACCTGTATAATTTTGAAGAAATTGAAAATGAATTTAAAGAACAAAATTGTAGTGGTTCATCATACCCATTTGATTTGGCTACCGACGAACTGAAAAATTTACAAGGACAAAATATTACACAGGGCCAAATATTTATATATTATATTTAAAAATGTACAAATTCATATTAATGATATAATTAATTAAAATAAATTATATGTATAATAAATAATTTATAATAAATTAAACAACATTAATTTAATTTCTTTTATTTTTTTAAAAAAAAGAACTATATTATCATAAAGCATTCTCCAAAAACGATACATAAAAGAACCGCGAAATACGATTTAAAAATGATACGTTAAAAACGATACATAAAAGATTCACTAAATATGATATAAAAACGATTCGCCAAAACGTATCGTTTATAATTAACCAAAACGGAATAAAAACGGCATACTACTACATCTATAAAACATCGTTTCGATTTCCATTATCACACGACTGGTAAATCTCAAACGATGTAAAAACGATACGTTAACGATGTTTTGTATGAAGAAGTTTCATCTTTTATGGAACATAAACGATACTTTTTGTTTACAGGGATATTGGACATTCAGTCTATATATATTATACGTTTATAGTGATTACGTTGTAGTTATCATGGGTACTACTTCCATTTACTTATCGCCAGTTTAAATCTTGAAATATGATTTAATAAAGAAACGTCTTAATACTTTCAGAGAACAACGATAAGTGATTTTATTATATAAATTTAACAAACGAAAGACTATATACATTTTACTATTCTCTATTACAAAACTACTATATATTTACATAAAGTTGGTGTTGCCACTACAGTACTCCCTCGCTAGTGAGAATACCATTCTAACGAAATCTAAGCGGAATATTGATTCTTCTACCAGAACGTGTATTTTTTGATGTTTGCTCTGCAGATGATGTTTCTGATGCAATTTCGTCTTCTGTAGCTGCAAATGCCGGTTTTGATGTAATTTCATATTCTGTAGATGCCATGAATGCTGATTTTAAACGATCAATAGATATATTTTTGGGTTGACCATTTACTTTAATTGTATAATATTTATCGTGTTTTTTTAACACTTCCAATGGACCTTCGTATGGTTGCTGTAGAGAAGCTCGAACCTTGTCAACTCTCATGAAAACATGAGTACAGTCTTTTAATGATTTTTGAATAAACATTGATGGTGTTCCATGATGCGAGATTTCAGTAGGTTGTACTTTAGACATAGCTCTTCTAAAGTCTTTGATAAATTCTTCCTCATTTGTTGGATTTGAAATGTTTGAAAAAAACTGTCCAGGTAATCTAATTGTTTCACCATACAACATTTCAGCCGGTGTTGCTTTAATACCTTCTTTATGGGATGTTCTCAAACCGAGTAATATTAGAGGTAAAACGTCAAACCAATCTGTAGTTTGGTAACACATTATTGAAGCTTTCAGTGAACGATGCCATCTTTCGATCATGCCATTGGCTTGTGGATGGTAAGGCGTCGTTCTGAGATGTTTAATTCCGAGTATTTTATTTAGTTGAGCAAATATATTTGATTCGAACTGCCTTCCTAAATCTGTTGTTATTTGAAGTGGTACACCGAAACGACTGATCCATTGTTGTATTATACTTTGTGCGACGGTTTCAGCTTTGATATCTTCAAGTGGTATTGCTTCAGGCCAACGAGTAAACCGGTCAACGATGGTGAGCAAATACCGAAAACCTTTCGATGTTGGTAGTGGTCCAACGATGTCAACGTTTAAATGTGTAAATCGTTGATTTGTTATTTTATATGGTACAACTTGTGTTTTATTATGTCGATTTATTTTCGACCGTTGACATTTTACACATGTATTAACAAACGTTGTACAATCTTTTCTAATTCCTGGCCAAACGAATTTTTCTGTAACCAACTTCAATGTAGATCTGACACCTGGATGTGAAAGTTGATGCATTTTCGTTAAAATGTCTTGTCTAAATCTTACAGGAACTAGTGGTCTGATTTTTTGGGTAGAAACATCACAATAAATTTCAGTATTTGTTCCTGGAATTAATAAAAGTTTAAGATCAAGAGAATTTCGTTCACATTTACCTTTTTGTATCATATTTTTAATTTCTTCATCGTTCATTTGTTCTTTACCAATTTCTTCAAAATCAATTGGTATAGTGGCGTCAATTCTATGAATACGTGATAAGAAATCAGCAACTTGGTTTTGTTCACCTGGAACATGTACTATTACTGTTGAGAATTGACTGATGAAATCCAAATGTCTAAGTTGTCGTGGTGAAGCATTTTCATTTTTTTGTAAAAAGGCAAACGTAAGTGGTTTATGGTCGGTAAATATTACGAATTCACGACCCTCCAATAAATACCGAAAATGTTTCACACCTTGATACGCAGCTAGGAGTTCACGATCATACGTGCTGTATTTAAGTTGAGTTTTATCTAACTTCTTTGAAAAATAACCAAGTGGTTGTGGTATATTATTACACATTTGGTTTACCACTGCTCCTACTGCATTGTTTGACGCATCAACATATAAATAGAGCGGTGCATTAGGTATTGGATGAGCTAAATACGATGCTTCAATTAAATCCTTTTTACAACTCTCAAACGCTTCAGTTGTTTTTGGTGTCCATTTTAATTCCGTTGTATCGTTTTTTTTGTTTCCGACTATCAATTGTTGTAACGGTGTTTGATTTACAATTGCATGTGGGATAAATTTACGATAAAAATTTAAAGTAGCCAAAAATGTTTTTAAATTTTTAGCGATAGCTGGTTTTTGAAAGTTCTTTATAGCTTCAATTTTTTGTGGTAATGGTTTAATTCCTATTTTATTAACCAAATGGCCTAAAAACTTAACTTCTTCCTGTCCAAAACAACACTTTGATACGTTGATTTTTAGGTTAAATTCTCGCAATCGCTGGAAAACTTTTCGAAGGTGTATAACATGTTCCTCTTTGGATGACGATGCAATAAAAACATCATCAATATATGGAAATGCGAAGTCTAATCCTCTCAATACGTCATGCATGTACCGTTGCATTGTTTGCGCTGCATTTCTTAACCCAAAAGTCATAAATTTGAACTCGAATAATCCAAACGGTGTAGTAATAGCCGTCTTTGGAATGTCTTCCGGTTGAACTGGTATCTGATGAAATGCTCGTTGTAAGTCGATTGTTGAGAAAATTGTTTTACCATTTAATATATTTGTGAAGTCCTGTATATATGGTACAGGATATCTGTCTGGCTGTGTCACGGCGTTTAATGCACGATAATCGCCGCATGGACGCCAGTCACCGTTTGATTTTTTAACTAAATGTAGAGGACTTGCCCAGCTGGATTTAGAAGGTTGACATATTCCGTGTTGCATTAAAAACTCAAATTCTGCTTTGGTGGCGGCTAGCTTATCCGGTGCTTATCTACGTGGTCTTGAAAATACAGGTGGTCCCGATGTAACTATGCAATGCGTAGTTTTTGATTCAGTCGGTTTCACCGAGTTTACTAATGTTGTTATATCTTTATACTCATTAAGGAGTTCTGAAAATTCATTATTTACATTAAATGTTTTTATTTCAAATTTACCTGACGTTGCTGTTCCAATTTTTGACAATTTGGTTTGTTTATCTATTAATTGATTATTTTTCATATCAACTAGGAGACCAAAATGTTTTAAAAAATCAGCACCAATTATTGGTAAGGCAACATCAGCTAAGATAAATGTCCATGTAAATTTTCGACGTAAACCAAGATTGATATTAACGGTTTTACTTCCATATGTTTTTATTTCGGAACCATTCGCAGCATATAATTTCATGTTATTATCTGATATACATGTGCTAGAACTAGGTGGTAATACGGAAACGTCTGCACCGGTGTCAATCAAGTATTTTTTGTTTGTTGCAGTATCCGATATATATAAGCGATGAAGTTCTGCAACTTTAGTCACTTTAAGTGACTGATCGCTTATTAGTTTTTTTGGTTCAAATTCTGGTAATTACACGGATTTTTACAACGTGTTGCTTTATCTTGATATTTATTATGATACCAACAGATACCATTATATTTTTCTGTTGATTGGTAATTTGTAGATGATCTATTTTGAGATTGTGATCTGTTACGCGATGGCGTATGATCTCTACTATATTTTCGATATTTAAAATCTTTTTTCGATTTTCTTTCTGTTGAATCGTGTGAATTTACAAATTTTTGAAATTGTTGAGTTAATACGTCAATTTTATTTTCCATAGCATAGCGAAATTTTGACTCTGTTGAAGTTTCTAGTTGTTGTACATTTTGAACTTGATTAATTGAAAATGAATTTGTTTCCACAATTGTATCAGCTACTGGTGCAAGTTTTCGTATTTCATCATCTTTGAAAACTGCTAATATTGCTTGAACCTGTGGTGGCAGCCTTTGTAACCATATTGTTTTCAAAAATTCATCATTAATGGATGTTCCTGCCAAGCTTTTGAGTTCGTTGTACAATTGTGATGGCTTTTTATCGCCCAAATCAACATCTGATAATAATTTACGAATTTTTCGTTGCTCAGAATCAGCATAACGTTCGATAATTGCTTTTTTTATATTTTCATATTTATTTTGCTCAGGTGGATGTAAAACTGCATCAAGTACCTGTGTAAGGATTTTTGCTTTCATCGCACCAACTATTGTGTTAAATTTGGTAAGGTCAGCTACAATACCACATGTTGCAAATTGAGCTTCAATTTGTGCAAACCAAATTTCTGGTTGCTCTGACCAAAAAGGTGGCACCTTCACCGAAACACGCATTATTTCAGCTGGTGTTAACAAATTATTGTTAGCAGCTAATGAATTATTTTTTAGTATAGTAGTGCTGTTGCTGCTACTCGATTTATCTTCATTTGAGCTACTCATAATGATTTTAAAAGACGCTAAATTTTAGGGTTATTAAAGAATATACACTACAGCATATAATAAAATATAAAATGAAATAGATAATATAATTTATATAATATATTTTATTTACGAAATATTTTTATTTAATTGCAATATTTTTATAAATTTTTATGGAGTTGCAATATTTAATTACTGTTTTTATAATTTGCAATATATTTTTATAGATATTTTTAATTATCAATTGTAGATAAATTGTAATTTAATAATCAAAGTTAATTTATTTTAATATTTAATTACATATGTATTATATTTTTTTAAATTCAATATATTTACTATATATTTATTTTTATATTGAACTTTTAAATAAATGTAATTGTAGTTAAACGTTACTTTTTCAAAAACAACGCTTAAACCTCGTTTCGAGGTTATCAACATAAAATTATATATTTGTTGTCAATTTGTTGGAATTAAAACGTTTAAATTCAAATTCAGCAAGATATTTTATATATCATTTTGATTTATACACAAGTTGAACGTTGACGATGTTGATATAATAATGTTGATAGAAAATGTTTATAAAATATTATGTTGATAATGTTGCTTAAAAAATGTTGAAAATGTTGATAGAAAATTTATTATAATATATGTTGATAGAAAATGTTTATAAAATATTATGTTGATAATGTTGCTTAAAAAATGTTTATATATTTAAGAAAATGTTTATATAAAATAAAAACTAATACTATGTTAAATTAAATTATTTACAGAATATTTACAAGAGCGTTTATTACCAATGCGTTTCCAAAATGAATTTGTATATATTTTTATTATTTTTTATTCTTTTAGTAGAGTATATATACAAAAATCCAAACATCTTAATGCAAATATGTGTGTGTGAAAAATGAGCGCGTTGAGAGAAAACGTGTTACCAGTTGAACATTTATAAGTTATTTTAAATTTTTATCTTCATAAAATATTTTTTCCTTGATATTTTCTAATACGCTGCAACGCTATATTATTGGTAAAACACATACACTAAGAATTTTCTTAGAGTTTATTTATATACTTTGTATATAATATATAAAAAAAATTTAAATTTACAGTTTTCTATAACTGTTTTTTTAAAACAAAAATTAATAGAATTTTCCACTAACGTGAAAAATTATATGAAGTATGAAGAAAAATATATTTTTATGATTTTCAGGAAACTGTTTTCACTTTTTATATAGGTAATAAAACGAATAATAATGATTAATCTTTTATAGTAATATAATAATGTTTTATAGTTACTTTTTGTTTATTACTATTAACACTAAAAGCACCGTATTTTTTTGTTTAATCGATTTTAATTTAACCACTTTTTATAAAATTTTAGCGTAGTGTAATTAATATATAAAAAATATAACTATACGGCTTTAATTTAATTTTAAAACGGCTTTAATTTAATTAATTTTTTTTTTTTTGTCGATAGGTCACCAATTGTAGTTATCATGGGTACTACATCCATTTACTTATCGCCAGTTTAAATCTTGAAATATGATTTAATAAAGAAACGTCTTAATACTTTCAGAGAACAACGATAAGTGATTTTATTATATAAATTTAACAAACGAAAGACTATATACATTTTACTATTCTCTATTACAAAACTACTATATATTTACATAAAGTTGGTGTTGCCACTACAACGTACTTATTTTCCATGTATTTCCGTACCCATTCCGTTCGAAAAATGCTATTATTTTTGCAAACATTTCCATACGTTTTCCGTACTAATTTCGCACACAATTCCATGTAGTTATAATAAAAAGAATATATTTTATATATGAAAAATATTTATATTGTAATAAATATACATAAGAATTAAACAATAAAATTAATTTTATATTATCATTTGTTTATTTGTTTTTAATATTAAACAATAAAACATTAACTAATTAAGTTTTATATTTCTTTTAAAACAAAATATTTAATTAATATTTGTTTGTGCTATTGTTGTTGATAATAATTTCACTGATTTAATAAAAAATTCATCTAACTGTATTTAATTTTTCTATAACATATTCCTAATAATTTAACAATTCTTCTTTTATAGGTATATTTGTCAACAATTTTTATTTTATATATGCCAATGTCAATTTTAATTGCTTATACTTAATGTGAGAGAGTGTGAGTCAAGAAAAGGAGAATTTTTGCATGACGTAAAAATTTGAATTTTTGACAGTAAAAAGGGTACAGATTTCCGTGCGAAAAAGTACTCCCTTGGGTACATACCCATAATTGCGTAAAGGATTAGTCGAAAAATTAAAAGAAACTTTTAAATTAAATAATTTTGTATATATATTTATATTATTTTACAGTAATAATTGTTAAATTTAATAATTTTTTTAATATAAAAATCACATTGTTGTTTTCTTAATATATGTCTTATGTTTGTTCACATTAGTGCTATTTTTATTATTATCAATTTTCGAATTTATATAGCTTACTGGAGCATCCAAAGATATCATCTTCAGTATTTGTATATACATTATTTTTCTGTTTAACTTTCAACAATAATAGTTTAACTTTCAAAGCTTACGGACGTGTGGTTTAAAGTTAATAGTTGTTTAACTTTCAAAGCTGACGGACGTGTTTTTATTTTTTGTTTACTTTAAGTAATTATTAATTTTTTTTAAGTTTGCAATTTTTTACATACAATTTTTTTTTTAATTTTGCTCATTTAACAAAAATTCATAATTAATATAATTAATCAAATAAAAAAAAAAAACATATTTTTGTTTTTGTTTGGTGTGTTGTGAAATTTAATTCTCTTGTGCATATTACTTCTTAGTAACAATAACTTATTGCAAAATGCATTTACCTTGTGCTTATCACATAAATTTTTCATAAATTAAATTAACAATTTTTCTGTTGTGCAATTTAATTTTAATACACTTTTGTTTTTGTTGGAACAGTGCATTTACTTTAATTTGTTGACAGTATATATACGAGTATATATTTTTACAATGAACAAATGTTGTAGTGTTAATTGCTTGATTGAAGATTCTTCTTCGTTGCATGAGCTAATTGCCTGCGGTGGAATTTGTTCTAACTTTTATCACATGCACTGTATTGGCATTTCGAAATCAGAATTTTGGAAAGAATATAACAAATTCTTTAGTTTTTATTGCACTGAATGTCAGACCATTAAACTTTCGCATGTAATGTTAGCGAATAAAACAAATAATGATTATCTTAAGTCAATTAATGACTCGATTGATTTCATTAAAAAATCTGTTCATAATAATGAAAAAAAATGCGCAGAAAAATTTACAGATATTAACAACACATGGATGATTTAAGCTCTAATATTATTAGTATTGATCATAAATGTGATTTACAAGTAAATAATTGGAGTCTTCTTTCAAATAATATACTTAAATTGCTTGCTACCATTGATTCTGCTAAAGCAACTGGCATGAAAAATGACGATTTGGTAGCTAATATATTGAACTTTCAATTGGATTCATTATATTCTTCAATAAAAAAGCTAAAAATTTCATTTGAGAGTAATTCACAGAACGTCCATTCAATTATTCATAAAACTCAACATCAAAACTTAGAGAATTTCAGTTCACTATTCAAACAATTGACGATACTAAGGGATGATAACTGCATTGATGATATCAGGTCTTGCTAGGTAGAATTTTATGATGAATTTTCTACATCAAAGGAAACTCTTAATAACGTCATAGAGGAATTAAAATTTTTAAGCAGTATACCTAATTTTAAAGTAGCAAGGTAGAATGAAAAGTTAAAAGATATTCCGATTTTTAATAACAATAATACTAACAAAATCAAAAACCTAAGAAAAAATATTAATAATAAAAATAAAAAAAATAACAATAATAAAAACAAAAATATTATTAAAAATAATAAAATTTGTAACAAAAATAATAACAACAGCAATAATAATAATAGTAATAATAATAAAAAATTGAAGGTAAAAGGAATATTAAAGCAAAGATAATAGAATATAAATAAGATAAGTCAAGTGCGTATTTTTCATTTAAAAAACTACGACTGAAAACCTACCACTTCAGTATACATGCATTTTTTCCCATACAAAAAATTCTCTTTCTTTTCTCATTCGTTTTTACTTTTCAAGAAAAAAAAAAAGAAATTTGAACTGTGTCGGGTGGGTGCGGGTGGCGGTAATTTTTATTTTTTCGAGTCTATTTAGTCTTTTTACAAAAATATATAGTCTTTATATATTTGAAAATAGTTTTTTTTTTTAATTCAAAATAGTGTTTTTTTATTTAAATGATAAAACAAATTTTAATTCTATTCTTAGCCATTTTGCATACTACATCCGAAAAGTTGATACGAAAAAACTTAATTTTTCAATTTTTGAAGAAATTAAAAAAAAAATCAAAATAATTTGATACCAAATCAGTACTACAGGGATTTTACTTTTTATCAGAAAATGCAATATTTAAATAAAATATCTGTATTCCTGTAAACATATGAATTAAAAATCATAAAGAATTAATTTGTGAATAGTTTGGTATCAAATTATTTTGAATTTTTTTTTTAATTTCTTCAAAAATTGAAAAATTAAGTTTTTTCGTATCAACTTTTCGGATGTAGTATGCAAAATGCCTAAGAATAGAATTAAAATTTGTTTTATCATTTAAATAAAAAAACAATATTTTGATTTTAAAAAAGACTATTTTGATTTAAAGAGACTATTTTGATTTTAAAAAGACTATTTTGATTTAAAAAGACATTATTATGATTTTAAAAAAGACTATTTTTTTTTGTACAAAGCTTAGTTTGAATTTTAAAAGACTAACTTGACTCGAAAATGCTTTATTAGTGATTATTGTGAAGATTTAAAGAATATAATTTTTAACTTTTTCAAAACTAAAAATATTATATGTGTTAAGTTTAAAAATGTCCAAAAAACAATTTAAACTAAAAAACTTTAAGAAGTGTTGTGTTTCATATTGTAAAGCATCAACTAGTGATAGTGAGAAACATTTTTTTTTCGCATTTCCAAAAAATAATGATGTACTTTTAAAATGGTATGAAAATTGTAAAATTAATAAAGTTGACAATGTATCTAAATTTATTTGTAACAAACACTTCAAAAAAGAAAATATGGGATTAAAAAAACTTAAAAATGGTGCTATACCAACCTTATTTACATGGCTTGTGAAGCACCACAATAATCCCATATCAAAAAAGTTGTTTGTAAAAAAATGTGCGGTTTTTGGATGTACAGGTAAAAGTACCACTAATAGAATGTTTCTTTTCCCCAAAAATGTAGAAAACGCTAAAAAATGGATAGATGTATGCGGTTTCGATTCTAATTTCATTTCTAAAAATAAAAGGATATGTGATAAACATTTTGAAATTTTTTTTCTTGGGTCAAGATGTTTGCCATTAGAAGCCATTCCTTCTTTGAATTTCAGTACAGATGAAATATACAATTTTAAAGAAAACGACCACCCAAATACTTACACAAATTTAGTTAAAGATACAATCACTTTTTCTGATATAGTAACTTCTTGTGATAATCATGAAGCTCTTGAAATTGAAAATATTGAATTACATGATTTACTACATTCTCCGCCAAGAAAACGTACTCGAAGAATTTTTGGTGAAATTGATGAAATAAGTTGCAATAAATGTGAAAAATACATACAAAATTGTTGTTTTTATGGAAAAGAAAATACTAATTTAAGAAAAAAGTTAGATGAATAAACCAGTAAATGTGAAGCTTTAGAAACTAAAAATAAACTAAATGAAGATAAATAAAAAAAAGTTGGAGAGTATATCGACAGTTTAGAAGTTAATAAAAATGCTAAAGAATTATGTAAAATGTTTTTAGAGCAACGATCACGTACTACAGAATGGACTGAGCCACAAAAACTACTTGCACAAAGCATAAATTATGCTTCTAATTCCACATATTTATTTATGAGAGATACTATGAAATTACAACTTCCCAGGAAATCTTCAATCCAAAGATGGACACCGTTGAAAAATCTACATACTGGAATTAATTCGGCTCTAATTTTTAATTTAAAAAAAGAAGTTAGATATTTACAATGGCAATTCTTATATTTGCAATACTTATATTTTATATACAAAAATGTTATAACGTCAACACTTTATTATTAATTGTAATGTCAAATAAATTACCACGTTTTTATGAGATACGTGTGAAATAAATAACATTAAAAATATACTTAGATTGTTATCATTTTATTTACAAGATATACAATAGTGGCGACGAGGAATTTTTTAAAAGAATACCATGCCCAATGATGAAAATATTGATGTCGGTGCTGGAGCAGCAGGTATAAATAATCACAATGAAAATCAACCTGCAAATGGCGCAGTTAATTTACAAGATTTAATTAGAGCGTTGCAAAATCTACAAGCACCTGCACCTGAAATTAATAATAATAATGCAAATTTACAATTTGACAATTTTAGAGATGGCGAAGAAACTTTTACTGTGTACAAAGAAAGATTGGAAAATTTTTTTCAACTTAAAGGGATTATTGATGACAGGAAAAAAGTACAGTTATTAATAAATTGCATTGGTACTAAACCTTATCAATTATTGTCAAGTCTTACGGCTCCAAATTTGCCTAATACTAAAAATTACGTAGAACTTACAAAATTATTAAGTGATCATTTGTGTCCACTTCCTGATGAAGTTACAGAGCAACATAAATTTGCAAATACCAAATAGGAAGCTACATGAAGGTGAATCAATTGCAAATTACGTTGCTGAATTAAAAAAATTATCTACATATTGCAATTTTAAATGTGTAAATTGTGAAGCGTCTACATTAGATACACATTGACGTTCCCAATTTATTTGTGGCATTCGAGATTCCGAAATTAGAAAACGTTTATTACAAGAGAAAAAACAAAATTTTGGTGATGTTTTAAAAACAGCTTACGCAATTGAATCTGCTAAAAATCAAAGTAGATAAATGCAAAACCAAAGTGTACATCAAATTAATAATGGTTATAAACAAAAACCGAAAAATAAAAAAGAAAATTATTCAGATAAAAAAATTATTACATATTTTAGTTGTGGTAGAAGAAACCATAAAGCTACAGAATGTCGTCGTGCAGTAGATGAGTTAAAATGTTTCGAATGTGGTAAAAATGGCCATATGTCTCAACTGTATGCAAAAGTAAAAATATTTTTCGGAAGAAAAATAAAGTACAATCAATACAAGTTGCTGAAAATAATAATTTTAAAAACGATTCTTATACGATAAATGCATTACAATTATATCAACAACATCGTATGTGTGATCCTTCGGGAAAAATTTATATTAAATTGTTTATTGAAAATAAACCATTCACAATGGAATTTGATACAGGTTCAGCTATTACAACTTTTAACAAGGCTGCTTTTCAAAAATTGTGTCCAACAATTAAAATAAATCCAACAAATGTGTGTTTGCGTGCTTATAATCAAGAAACATTTGAACCATTGGGGGAAAGTAACCATTGGGGGAATGTTAAATACGAGAATATTGAATTTTTAGGTAAAATATATATAGTGCCGGATAATTTTGATTTAGTTTGTGGTCGTGATTGGTTAAACAAATTTAATATACTTAAATTTGAAAATATATTTAATATCACTGAAATTAAATCAGAACAAGAAATTAAAATAAAATCTAATAAAATATTACATGATTTCAGTGATGTATTTGAATCAAAAATTGGTAGTATTCCTAATATTAAAGGAAAATTAAAATTACGTGATGGTGCTACACCTATATATATTAAACCAAGGCAAGTTCCTTACGCTATAAGAGATCAAATTGAAGCTGAAATTGATCGTTTGGAGGAAGACGGGGCATTTGTAAAAGTAATGCATTCGGACTGGGGTACACCAATCGTGCCAGTTATTAAGAAAAATAATAAAATACGTTTATGTGCCGATTACAAAGTCACATTAAATCAGAATATTGTACATGACAAATATCCCATTCCAAAAGTTGAAGATTTATATCAAAAATTAAAGTATGGTCAATATTATTGTGTACTGGACATTCATAAGGCTTATTTACATTTAGAAATGTCTGAAGAAAGTGCATTAATGCAAACAGTTAGCACACTTAAAGGATCATACAAAGTTACAAAATTAATGTTTGGTGTAAAAACAGCACCAAATATTTGGCAGCGATTTATGGATGAAAATATAATCATTGATTTAAAAGCTACTGCTTGTTTTTTTGACGATATAATTGTCACAGGAAGTAGCCTTGAAGAAACTGATAGTCGTCTACGAAAACTATTAGAACGATTACGTGCATTTAACTTACATGTAAATATTGAGAAAAATAAACTATTTCAAAAATCAGTAACATATTTAGGTCATCGAATTGATAAATATGGTTTACATAAAACTAATGAAAAAATACAGTCAATTTCAAAAATTAGTCAACCAACAAATATAAATGAATTAAGACAATTTCTTGGTATGATTAATTATTATCATAAATTCATTCCAGATTTGTCAAGTATATTATACGAATTAAATCGGCTATTACAAAAAGATGTAAAATTTATTTGGTCGGATAAATGTCAAACTGCATTTGAAAATATTAAAAATGATATTATTAGTGAGAAAGTTTTAATACCATTTGATGAAAAATTTCCGTTAGTATTAGCAACGGATGCGTCACCAGTTGGATTGTCAGCTGTGTTGTCTCATATTACAGCAGAGGGTGAAAAGCCAATTGCATTTGCTTCTCGCAGTTTATCAAAAAGTGAATCAAATTATAGCCAAATAGACAAAGAGGCAACTGCTATATTCTGGAGTTTACACAAATTTTACAATTACTGTTACGGCAGAGAATTTACATTAATTACTGATAATAAACCTTTGATTTCTATTTTCAGTCCATCAAAAAGTTTATTAGCACTTACAGCTCAACGATTATTACATTATGCTCAATTCCTTTCAGGATTTAATTACAAAATTATTTACAGAAATACAAAAGACCATACAAATGTCGATATCCTTTCAAGAAAACCAATGCAAGTTGACGAAGAAATATTAAAATCAAATGAATGTCAAGTTTTTCAACTTCATGAAATGGTTCTACCAGTTACATGTAAGGAAATTGCTAATGAAACACGTAAGGATAAAGAATTATGTGTTCTATATAATAAATTACAATCCGGTTCAAGTTTATGTGACACAAAATTTAAAGGTAAAGAAGATGAATTAATTATTAATGATTCAAGACGGCTGTATCTACAGAGGTATTAGAGTTATAATACCACAGAAATTACAAAAACAAATTTTGGATGAATTACACATGGCACATATAGGAATCGTGAAAATGAAAAATTTAGCAAGAAGTTATTGCTATTGGAGCAATATTGAACAAGATATAGAAAATATTGCTAAAAGTTGTTATGGTTGTGCAAAAGTGGCAAATGAACCGAAAAAGTGTCCAGTCCACATGTGGGAAAATCCGTTTTCACCTTGGTGTAGAATTCATATTGATTTTGCGGGTCCATTTATGGAAAATTATTACTTAATTGTCGTTGATGCTAAAAGCAAATGGTTGGAAGTTGTTCCTATGAAAAAAATTACAAGTTATCATACAATTCGCGCTTTACGAGAAATATTTGCAAGATTTGGTTTACCTACAACGATTGTAACAGATAATGGTACAAACTTTACGTCTGTTGAATTTCAAATTTTTTTAAAATCAAACGGAATTGCATTTAGACATACAGCACCAGCACATCCTGCTACAAATGGACAGGCTGAAAGGTATGTTCAAACTGTTAAAAATGAGTTACGATCAGCTGAAAATGATGATGGTGATCCACACGTAAAATTACATCGTTTATTAATACAATATAGGAAAGTTATCAATGTAACTACAAACAAAAGTCCTGCTGAAACCATGTTAAAATTTAATCTACGTACAAGACTCGATTTAATAAAAAAATCTGAATTAAATATCCACGAAAATTCTAAAAATATTAAAATACAAAACGTGCGAAATTATGCCGTGGGGGAGAAGGTCCAAATTCGGTATTATCTTAATAAAAAAATAAAATGGATATTCGGAGAAATAATTGAAAAATTAGGTAAGCTACACTATCTAATTAAATCAAATGCTCAAATATATAAAAGACATATTGATCAAATACGTTCTACAAATGTTATAAATGATGGTGATATAAGAACACCGGTTGTAATACATTACGAAGATAAAGAACCAATTCCACTGAACAAAAATAAAGAAATAATTGCAACATCGAATACACCAGTTATACCAAATATACCAAATACATCAGTTATACCAAATACATCAATTGAAACAGCAAACAATGAAAATGAAAATATTGCAGCGCCTGTAAGAAAAAACATTGTAGTACCAATAGTTCGTCGATCAAATCGTATTACAAAGAAACCGGTACGGTTGAATCTTTAAATTTGAGGGGGAAGACTGTTAGATATTTACAATGGCAATTCTTATATTTGCAATACTTATATTTTATATACAAAAATGTTATAACGTCGACACTTTATTATTAATTGTAATGTCAAATAAATTACCACGTTTTTATGAGATACGTGTGAAATAAATAACATTAAAAATATACTTAGATTGTTATCATTTTATTTACAAGATATACAATAACTTAACTTATAATATACTGTCTGATCAAGTAGATGGTTTGGTAGATCTTGGTGATGGAAAAAGAAAATTGGAAATAGGAGATCATATCTGTGTTTTTATGATTTGAGCCTTATGTCATAGTTGGAAATATGTTCTTAGTTATTATGTTGCTAAGAATTCTATATCTGGTGAAGATTTAAAGAGTATTTTGTTTCAAAATATTAAAATTGCATTTGAAATTGGCGCAAATATAAGATGGATCACATGTGATCAGGGCTCGAATAATCGGAAATGTTTTTCACTATTAACAACATCAGAATTACATAAAAACAAAAATCAAGAAAATTCATTAAAAAATCCTTATTTCTATTATAGTTTTCTTGGAGAAAAAAAGAAAATATTTTGCATTTACGATCCACCTCACTTATTTAAATCAATTCGTAATACTTTATTAACAAACGATATTATTACAAGTGATGGAAAAGTGAGCTGGAAAATTTTTACAGATTTGTATGATTTTGATGCGTGTGAAATAGTAAAAATGTGTCCCAAATTGACCAATAAGCACGTCTATCCCAACGAATTCGACAAACTGCGAGTAAAATTTGCTACACAGGTTCTTAGTCGGAGTGTAGCTGCTGGAATATCAACTTGCATCAAATTAAAAAAATTCAGTGGGGTTTCAAAAAAAATTGCTAGTAGTACAGAACAATTTGCAATAAAGTTCGATAAAGCTTTTGACTGTCTTAACAGCAGATATCTAAATTCAAAAAATATTTATCAAGCACCATTACAAGAAGATAATGCTGTACGATCATATTTACAGAGTTTCATGGAATAGTTATCTAAATTTAAATTAATAAATAAAAAAAATCCAATTAAAAAACCTATGAATTATTGTATTGATGGTTTAATTACCACGATAAATGCTTTGTTGTTATTATCCGAGGACTTATTTAAAGAAAAGCAAGGTATAACATTTATTTTCACATCAAGACTGAACCAAGATCCTATAGAAAATATGTTTGCTCAAATCAGGGCTAAAAATGGCAATAACAAAAATCCTTCAGTGAACATATTCAACCATTCCATTGGCAGGCTTATATCAGCAAAACTAATAACTGCGCAGTCTAAACACAAAAATTGTGAAGACGCTGGAGGTATAATGTTAGATTGGCAGATTTCAGAACAAGAAATTATTGTTCTAAATGAGTGCCCTGATTCTGAAATTTTACCACTAACTGAGGACCAAAATGAAGCCGACGTAATGCAAGATATTACATTAAGGTCCATAGATAGATATTTAGAAAAAGAATTTCAAATTAATGAAACCGCAAAAAGATATTTCACAGGTTATGCAATATATAACAGAATAATAAAAAAACTGAAATGTGATATTTGTAAAAGCTGTATGATAAAAACTTCCACGAAACTTCAACTAAAACTTCCTTCGGAATATTTAATTGTTAGTAAAGAATATTCAACAAAAAAATACATTTCTTCGTTGCAACCACCTTCAGATGAGTTTTTTAATATTTGTAAAATACATTTTAAAGTTTATGAACATTTTTTTAAGAAACTTCTATACATTCCTAAAATTAAAAATACAATAGCTAACAGTTGCATTCACGAAACAAATAAAACTTATCCGGAATGGTTTAACGAATCTAATAATTGTTACCATCATAGAAAAGATATTTTAGATTTTATAATATTAGTATTACTTCGTAAGAACTGTTTATGGAAGATAAAAAGCAATACCATTGTTTCAAAAATAGTAGATATGCTATTTTAAAACAATAATTCTTAAGCCTTTTTCTTCATTAATAATTTTGTATAATTTTTTTAAATTCATTTCTGAAAAATATAAAATATACATATACAAATTGAAATGGTATCATATATTGAAAAAAAACACAAACAAAAAAAATTTAATTCTAAGACAAAAACAAACACAAAAATAATATTTTGTTGTAAAAATAAAAATATGTAAGCAAATATATTTTTTATTAAATTTAGGGAGAAACAACGCATTGTAAATGAAACTGGTCCATTAATTGGAAAAAAAAATTATTTTCTAAATTTAATTAACAGTCAAGAAATTCTTAATAACGATTGGACAAAGTTTTTAAATTTGAGATCAACACTCATATTTTCCACATTAAAAATTTTTTTTTTTGTCAATATTTAATGCAAGTAATATTATTCCATAGTAAATGTATAAAAAAATATGTAATGGATTGATTGATTTTTGTTTTACTATTTTTTTTTAATTTTATATTAAATAAATTTGTTATGAAAGCAAGATTTAAATACAATGGAAAAACTTTATTTCAGATGAGTAGTAATAATACTGCCGTAGAGTAAATTTGTTCATCGCTAAATAAAGACCGTCCGTTTAACAGAATATGAAATGACACCACATAACTAGAAATCAATGTGTGTTATGTGGTGTAATAAAGATATCTATATAGAGATGGTATGATGTTCAAGTTCTTTGATAGGTTGCAAACATGTTGTATGGGTTGTGCCTGTAAAACTTGAAAATCTGTAATACTTCTGTAACCACCAGTAGAGTAAATTCGATTTTACCTTACTACTTAAAACTACTGTTAATGTAAATTTGTTTTATGCTAGTGTAAATCATCTGTAAAATAAAATAAATAAACTGTTATTACAGTCGTTTCTGTTTTTCTGTTATCGTTTAAATTCCGCCCATGTAAACAAAAAAAAGCACATGTTTTTTGTTATTTTCTTATGTTATCATTCTCGATCAGTTTATAAACTTAAAGTCCAGCCTTTGTAAACAAAAAAGTAACAGCCGTAAAATCAAAGCAGAAAAACATACAGTCAGCTTTTGTATTTACTTATGAATTTCTTGATTACGTAACTAAAATTATTCAAGTTCATTAACATAACAATGAGTTCAATACGCTATATAATAAACATACTAAATGTATTTATAATTTTTATATATAAATATATTATATATATATATATATAATGTATATATTAAAAATTATTTAGATATCAAATAATAAGGTAGATATAAAATTAAAACCTATCAAAATAAAAAATAATGTTATATCAAATTGTAACAATTTGATATCTTTTCTTTTAGATTTACTTTTTTTGATAGTTTTTTAATTTTATATATATATATATATATCTTAATAATTGATATCTAAATATGATAACAATTTTTATATCATTTATTTTTATGTTAATAATAAAAATATATGTTTATAAAGATTCATGTTACAAAAAAAAACAAGATTTTTTTAACGTGGTATAGTATCTAGAGTTTTTATACAAAAAAGTAAATACCTAAAAATACGTTACATTTGTTAATATTAAAACGTTTTTTTTTTTGCAAACGTTATGTTCACGCCGCTACGGTACCATCATTGTGTTCATCACCGTTCGGTATTTCTCTCTAAATTTACTCTTTTATAAATTATAACCGTACCATATTACGGTTATCCCGGTTGATTATTCCATAATCACACCATTTCGAGTATCGAATGAGTGATGGCCAATCTTTATAATTGAGTCGAAATACCAGATTTCTTTCTCTTTCGCATTAGACCGTCAAGCAGTTATATTCGTAAGAGTTCAGCGTTGCAGTTTTTTTATAAGTAATTAAAATTAATATCAAGTGTAAATTTATTATCATACAAAAAGACCATATCGGTAGTAAATTTCAAATCTAAATTTAATTAATCAAAACTTAATTATTTTGTATTATATTTAAAATATTAAGAACATTAATTCATAATATATATTTTTTTTAATTGTGAAATTAATAGACATTTATATTTGAAAAAGTGAGTTAATAAAATTGTTAAGAATTGTGAATAAACACAGAACAATATTCTTTTATTTCGTTGTGTACGGGCATACGGAGTCGCTTTTCCGCGAAAAGCAGATTAAAAAATTTAGATCTGTGGTGACAACCTAAGGTTGATTTAAAATTAATTAAAAAAAACCGCTAGTGAACCCCCCAGTTCCTCCTGTCCGGAACACGTTATCATTTGCCATAATATAAATTGTGAGAAAATTTATTTAAATAAACCGTTTTTTTTTGCAAACGTAATCATTTAAAATACTATAAATTGTGAAAAAATTAAAATAAATAATTAGAAATGAAGCTGTACGCATTAGTGATACATCTGCTAAACACAACATTGTTTGTGTTTAGTTCAAATGATACGGGTTCGCTAATGACGAATACTTTTCACATCACTCAAGAAGGACATGCAGTGATAAAAAATAACTGGTTCTGGAACAATCCAGAAAAAAAAGACGTCATAAAAGGAAGCGCCAAAAATTTAGAAACTACCGAAGTACCTGTATTGCCAGTTCCTGTGACAACACTTCCTACAACAACAACAACAACAACAACAACAATTAATAAATCTTCTGAAGAAAAGTCTTCATCAGAAGAATTTATTCCAAAACAGTAAGTTTTTTAAAAAAATTTTGAAATTCATATACTAATTATTTATTTTTACAGTATTTTATATACAGATTGCACCTGTGACTGTGTCGAAAATACAAGGCACTGCCGATGTTCATGTTCTAACAACATGTTCATGGCGTGCATAAAAGAGTTTGAACCTCCAACCATGAAATGAAGGTTAAACACCAACAACAACAATCAAAAACAAAAAAAATATTTTTTAAATCTTTTTTAAAATTATTTATTTAAAATATTACATATAAAAAATTGTTGGGTTAATAAAATTTTTAAAAAAATAAATTATTATTATTTTTTATTTTTTTACAATTACAGTGTATTACACCACATCGGTTAATAAAAGATTTTTTTTTTCAGTTTTTACAGCATCTTCAATGAACCAAGTGTATGACATCACCTAAATATTTTTTAAAAAATATGATTATTATATTTAATAAATAAAAATAAATAAAAAGATTCAAAATTCAAAATTCAAAAAGTTTTTTTATTTATTATTTTAATGAAAAACAGTAATAAATATCAATCCACTTTTATAGTTTTCAGTTTTTTACAAAAAATCGAAAGATAGGAGTTTGTTCCCCTGGTTTTTTGCTTAAGATCATATACAAATTTTTTGGTGCATTTTCTGGTAATAATTTTTTTTCTGTTAAGCCTTGCGATATTTTATTAGGCAGAAAATATACTTTTTCTCCCAAGTCAACCAAATATTTGGGACCATATTTGGTATTGGCTAATGTTATTCTGTTTATCAAGTACTCTTTCCCAATAATTAGTTCAGGCGTTTTTATTATAGTTTTTAAGCCTGAGGCATCTTCTCCTAAATTATTAATTGTTTCTAGAAAGTTTGCCTAAAATAAAAATCAAGATTATATATATATATATATAATATTTATATATTATATAAAATACTTACCATTTTTTATTTTGATTATCAAGATTTTATATTTGCGAAGAACTAAAATGAACTGATAACAAATACAAACTTTAGGATACTATATATACTCATTTTTAAAAAATAATTGAGGAAAGGATTGAGGTCAAGTAAAAAAAAAAATCAACGATTATTATTTTAAAATTAATAAAAAGTATACGTAAGTAACAAATAAATTTTATTTTTATTTAACAAGGAAAAAAACATAAATTACATATAAGTTTATAAAAAAATATTTGTCAGTATACAAGCTCCAATTCAATAGCCATTGAATCGAATGTAACACTGTTACCACACCATGACAAAATTGATCTTATTTGATATTCTTTATATAAATCTGCTTGGCTTTCGAAATAAAATGCTGCACTTTTAAACTCCAAATAATATTTCTGGTGATCCATTAGATAAAGATTTTGTAGTTCTTCATCAGTATGACACTCTATCCAATCATCATATGTGTAGATATGTGCATTAAATGCAGCTCGTAATGATAAGTTTGCTAGTGTTGGGGGTTGATAAATAAACGCAATCAATTTAGTGTAATCCTCAATACTTAGGTGTAGTATGTCCATTGTGTTTTTTGTTATTTAATTTTTTCATAAATATTCTTCAATTTATATTAAAATAACCAAGGATATTATGGATAATAAATATTATAGATAATAAAAATAAAACTTTTTTTTTATTTCACAACAAATTGTGAAAATTATTATTATTGATAATATTATTATCATGCTTTTTATATTGACACTTTTTTTATAGTTAATAAATTAACTGTTTTATTATAGATATATTTAATTTTATGACTATTAAATATTGATTTTATATAATAAAAATATATAAGTGCATTAAATGAAGTTAATAGTTTCTTTATTTAAATGTTGTAAGATTATTCTAGGCATTAATAGTTTCACAAAAGATATATAAACAAATATTCTAGTCTTGTCGTGTTATAACATTTTAAATTTTTGTAACAAGAACATTATACCGTGAAATATAAAGGATCGAAAAATAATGGATTTTGTAAGTACTTCATTTGTTCTTAAAAGTAAAGTACAATTTTTTTTACCTATTTTTATTTCTTATAGAATGCACTTAACAATTTAACTAATCAAATTGCTGGTCTTTTGGGTCAACTAGCAACCGTGATGCAAAGGTTAAATCAACTGCAACAACAACAATTGCAACAACAACAACAATTGTTTCAAGAAGCACAGCAACAACAACAACAAGCCTTACAAGGCCCAAGTTTAATGGTTGCAAACCAATTCCAGCAACAAAAACAACAACCACAACAACAACCAACACAACAACAACCACCACAACAACAATTGTATCAACAAGCACAGCAACAACAACAACAAGTCTTACAAGGCCCAAGTTCAATGGCTGCAGACCAGTTCGACATTTATAACTCCGAATTAGCTCAAATATCAACACAATCATCGATTCAAGTGGGTTCAGGCTCTAAAAAGTATGTTTATATTATAAGAAAATCTGTAGCATTTAGCTCTAAATTTAAGGTTAGTAGCAACAATTATGTATTTAAATTACACGACTATACTGATGACTTTGAAAACATTAACGATTGGTTAGAAAAATGTTTTCAAAATATGTTAGATTATATTAAAAAAGATTTTTCACAGGATGATTTAATGGGTCTTCAAATTTCAATACCTTCTATTGAAAACATAAGACCTATTGGATTATCATTTAAAATAATTTCAACTATTACACCACAAATGATAACTGATTTATTAACATCAGTTATCCAATCAAATGAGTCTTTTCTTTCAACTGATTTGATTGAAGTGTGTGTAAAAGTAATTAGGGTACAGTCAGGTAAAGGATTATTAAATCCTGCTAATATGACTGATACAGAAATTATTGCGCGAAAAAAAAAAGTATAATTGATGTAGGACATACATCCAATATTAGTTGTTTACCACAATCAATTATAATTGGTAAATATTTAGCTGATAATAATAGTAATAGTGTAAAAAAATGTTTACGTAAAAACTCAAAGCTTTTGAAACAGGATGTTAAAACACTGTTGAAAAGGGCTAATGTTATTATCACAGATACAGGGTGTAATATCGAGGAAATTTTTAAGTTTCAAAAAGTATTACCTGATTATAATGTAACCGTATATATGGATAAAAGCGATAGTAGTAAAATTATTCGTTTACAAGGAAAGGGTATAAAAAGTATAAATCTTTTTTATTTAGAAAACTCAAAACATTTCATCACATTGAAAAATGTTAAATCATTTTATGGGAAAAAGTATGAATGTAACTTTTGTAATGAATTATATTCATGTACACATAGCTGTAAAGAATTGTGTAAATATTGTTACACATATCCGCCGTGTTCGTTTGTCGCAACTACAACTAAATGCAACTTATGTCTTAGAACTTTCCGTGGCGTCCAATGTTACGAAAATCATAAAAAACAAAAATATGGTAATGGTGTTGTTTGTGATATGATTAAGGTATGTGAAAAATGTTTCAAATTTTGTAATTTTACTAAAAGAAACTATAAACCACATAGTTGTGATGAGAAACATTGCAGTATTTGTAATAAAATAGTAGATAAAGATCATAATTGTTTTATAAAAATATATACAAAAAAAAGACCTGAAAGATTTACCTTAATCTTTTATGATATTGAAAGCACTCAAAATCAAATAATAGATTCAACTGAAAATCAAGCAATAGATTCAATTAATTATCGTCATATCCCCAATGTATGTGTCGTAAATAGAGTTTGTCATTATTGTTATTTAAATGATGATGATGACTTCCAATGTCAAAATTGTACAAAACGGCTTTACATTTTTGAAAATAGTAATGAAAGTAATTGTATCAAGAAATTTGTTGATTTTTTGTTAAGCATTACTGTTAATGATAAACATAAAGTTTGCTGTATAGCACATAATTTTAAAAGTTATGATGGTCAGTTCATAGTTTCGGAATTATTAACAAGAAATAAACCTATTAAACCAATAATGGCAGGTTTCAAAATTCTCAAAATTATATTTAATACAAACATTTCATTTATAGATTCTTTAAATTTCTTACCAATGGCTTTAGCAAAATTTTCCAAAACATTTGGTTTGGAGGGTGTTTGTAAAGGTGACTATCCACACTATTTCAACACCGATGAAAACTATAACTATATAGGAGAAATACCAGATAAAAATATGTTTGCTACTCAGGGTTTAAGTTTTAACGACTTACAAAAATTCAATAAATGGTGGCAAAATTTAAAAGATTCAGGTTATGTTTATAATAACCGAAATGAGTTAATAAAGTATTGTCAAAATGATGTTAAATTACTAAGAAAAGGTTGCCTTAAATTTATGCATGATTTTATATCATTGCTTAATGTAAACCCTTTTATGGAAAGTTTAACAATTGCTCAAGCAGTAATGAATGTTTATAGAAAAATCTTTCTCAAAGAAAACACATTAGGTATCATACCCAATAATAATTACAGTCCTAAACAACAGCAGTCATTTATAGGTTTAAAATTGTTAGTGTTTGAAAATAATAAAGTTAATGGACAAATAAAATATGAAGTAGTTTTACCAAACTGTGGTTGTCCTAAATGTTTTTATAATAGATCTTGTATTTATAACGGTGGTACATTTGATGACAAATATAATAGTATAATTTTTAGACTTGACTTTTTTAAAGAAAAGAAATTTAATATAAAAACTATGTGGGAATGTGAGTTTAAAGAATATTTAAAAATAAATTCCTCTGTAAATAACGAATTAAACAACAATCCAATACTTTTGTGTCATACTTTACAACCACGTGATGCTATATTTGGTGGTCGAACTGAAATATTTAAGCTTTACTGTAAAACTAAACCGGGCGATAAAATTCGATATTTAGATTTTACTTCTTTATACCCTTTTGTAAATAAAAACTGTCAATATCCTATTGGTCACCCAAAAATTTATAATAAAGATGAATGTAAAAATATTCCCGATATTACACAAATTGAGGGTATTATTAAATGTTGTATATTACCTCCTACAGACTTATATATACCTGTTTTACCTGTACGACTTAATAACAAATTACTTTTTGTGTTATGTAGGACTTGTGGAGAAAATGAAAACGTTACAATAATGTAACCGTATATATGGTTTATTTACAGAGTACATGAACACTTTCATCAAGATCAAACAAGAAGCCAGTGGATTTCCAATTGATTGTAATACTCCAGATGAACAAAATAATTTTATAGAAAAATATTATGAAACTGAAAATGTTTTATTAGATAAAACAAAAATTATTTCAAATCCATCTTATCGTAACACTGCCAAATTATGTCTTAATTCACTTTGGGGTAAAATGATTCAGAAAATGGAAAAGAATCAAACTAGTGTAGTAACATCAATTGATGAATTTAATAAGCTCGTTCATTCACCAGGTGTAGAAATTCAAGACTTGTTTATAGCAGGAGAACAACAGATTTGGATTAAATGGCAGTATACACATACGGAACTCGCAACACCACTTAAACACGTCTCTTTACCTGTAGGTATATATACCACAGCACATGCTCGTATAAAATTGTATGAAGAACTTTATAAAATTGGAAAAAATGTTTTGTATTGTGATACAGACTCAATAATTTTTATAGAAAATAAAGATTCACCCTACAAGCCTGTTACAGGAAACTTTTTAGGTGAATTTACAGATGAATTAGCAGACTATGGTCCGAGAACATTTATAACAGAATTTGTATCAACGGGACCAAAATGCTATTCATATAAATATTTTAATCCTGAGACAAATCAAAATGGTGAAGTTGCGAAATGTAAAGGTGTGACATGTAATTTAACAAATAAAAAAATT
This sequence comes from Rhamphomyia laevipes, assembly GCA_963920725.1. Taxonomy (NCBI): domain Eukaryota; kingdom Metazoa; phylum Arthropoda; class Insecta; order Diptera; family Empididae; genus Rhamphomyia; species Rhamphomyia laevipes. The sequence continues at coordinate 40,024,842 of OY987255.1, forward strand.
TTAAATTTTGAAAACTTCGTGTGTGCATAATTGGTTAATGATGTGTGCATAATTAATTAATCATAATTGGTTAATCATGCGGTTAATTGGTGTTAAGTAGTCACTGATTGATTGATCGTTTTGCGCAATCTCCTTTACTTCCGACGCAGGTGCGAAGTTGTTGACACTTTGTATTATGATCTTGTGAAATCATATGTTTTATTGTTTATATGCAAAAACAAGATATATCTTTATTGTTATTGACCTTTTGTATTTTCTTGTTTCTGATCTTGTAAAAACGATAATATTAATTAACTCTATATATATATATATATATATATATATATATATATATATATATATATATATATATATATATATATATATATATATATATGATCTTGTGAAATCATATGTTTTATTGTTTATATGCAAGAACAAGATTTATCTTTAATGTTTTTTATCTTTTGTATTTTATTGTTTTGTTAATGTGTGTGTGTGTGTGTGTGTTATATATTAACTACAAAACTATTTTTGTATTCAGTATATAAAATGCTACTGTCTACAGAGGACAAAGAAGTGATTTCTATTTTTTTAAAAGAATATAAATTTTGTCTTGATAAAAATAATATAAATAAATTAGAAAATCTTGAGGAAAAACTAAAATTGTTAATTAATTCAGGTGTAGAAAAATCACAATTTGGAGAACATTATAAATGTTGTATATGGTCAAATAATAATGCAGAATGTGGACCAGATACATGTACCTGTGTATCAGTAACATTCCAATACAGAGAAGCTTTAAAAATAATACAAAATTTTAAAAATATTTACGAAAAACTAGTTAAGAAATTTTAAAATTTTAAAATATAAACATGTTACCATTTATACATCCATTTGCTATGATAATAGCAGGTCCTTCAGGGTGTGGAAAAACAACTTTTGTTTGTAATATAATCAGGAAGCATAAGACGTTAATTCAGCCAAACATAACTAAAATAATTTGGTGCAACCCTGAATTGACTGCTGTACCAAGGAATTTACCTTTTGATAATATTGATTTTTTAAATAATATACCTGAAGAAATAAATAACGAAAATGACGATAACATTTTAATTGTATTAGATGATTTAATGCTTGAGACATATAATAAACAAGTCTGTGAGTTGTTTACAAAGGGATCACACCATAAAAATTTATCAATTATATTATTAATACAAAATATTTTTCATCAGGGTAAATACTGTCGCGACATATCATTAAATGCTAAATATTTGGTTTTATTCAAAAATCCCGTGACAAGTCACAAATCATGTCTTTAGCGCGACAGATTTTTCCAGAAAGAACCCGTGAATTTGTAAGAGTATATAACGAGGCTACATCATGCCCTCATGGTTATATCATCCTAGACTTAACACAAAAAGGCTCTGAATTATTTCGCATACGAAATAATATATTTGAAACAGGTTATTGTGTTTGCTACTGCTCACCAAATGATTTAAATAATAAAGTTTATTGTGAGAAATATGAAACGATTGAGGAGAAACCGACATATATTACATCTTTTAAAAAAACCAAATAAAAAACTTCGTAATAGTATATTACAAACATGTGATGATGATGTTATAAAGACTTTAATTGAAATTGCAATAAATACTTTAAATGGTAATAATAAAGTACCAAAAAAAATAGTATCGCTTTTAAAAAAACATAAAAACACGCTACGTTGTCTAGCCAGTACTAAAAAAACCTTGAAAGCAAAACGACGAATACTTATACAAAAAGGTGGTTTTTTTACCTGTTTTGATTGGTACTGTATTATCAGGACTCATAGGAAAATTAATAAGTGATTACCAATCAAAAAAATGAATAATTTGCAGCGTATGATTGTTATACCACCTGAATTATTTTCAAAATTTAAAAAATTATTGGACGATGAAAAAAACTTAAATATTCTAAATAAAAACATGGAAAAACTATTACATAATAAAAGTTTAAATCCAATTCAAAAATGGTATATGTTAAGACAGAATTTAGTAAAATATAGTAATCAAAGAAGAACAGCTTCACAATTACGTAATGAGCATGTAAAAAGAAGTAATTTTACTACTAGTACAGGAAAAAATGCAGAAACTCAAACAAAATATAAAATATTGAAAGACAAGGAAACCCAATACAATAATGAAATGCAACAACAAAGAGATTTTAACAATTTTAAACAACAGCAAATAATTGATGATGATGATGATAATGTTTTTCATTTTGATCCAGTAAAAGAACAAAAGCAACAAATCTCGCAATATAGAGAACAGATTAGTGATGAAGATATAGATATGGAATTTGATGATGATAAAGCTGCCGAAATTGCTTTGCAGAAGACATTACCTGAAGAGCGTTTAACTAGAAGATTGTCTTCTTCTAATTCCAATGTAAGAATGTATAACACAAATACAGGTGGTATTATTACAGTAGCATTACCAGAAAAGTCTCCTACAAGAAAACGTGCAAATTCAAATAGTTCATTTTTTAACCAAAGTATTTTGTCTCCTATAAATACAAGACAACATGCACAAGCAAGTGGTTCATTGTTAAGAAAAAGTATTTTGTCAAGATATCCTGCAGAAAAAAATATTAAAAAAGGAAACCAGCAACACCTGGCACTCCACCGCACACACCCAAGCAATATAAACTACACGGCACCCCTCCTCTCTGGGAAAACTACAAATAACTGATAAAAAGCTATAAATAAGCGTTAAAAGGTTAAATTTACCAATTGCAATTATGAATTCACGAGATAATTTCTATATTACATTGTTTAGTAATGATTCAGTAAATTTTTTTCCCGATAATACTCTGGCAACTTTTGAAAATAGAATACCAACACATTTAGATTTAACTAAAACCGATTGGCAAGTTGGTCTTTCGGAAATTTTTGTTAATGACTACCTACAAAATGATATATATGAAAAACAAAAATCAGCTACTATTGCGTTGGGGGTTCATTCAGTTTTAGTAGGTAGAAATAAACAACTTGTTAAAAAACGTCTGGGATATACATTTTACCATGAAGATAGTGCCAAATTTATGCATGATGATTGGAAACGAAATTTTTTACCTACACTTATTAACAACATTACACCGTTAGGAACGTGTACACGTACCGAAGTAGTACATGAGTTTTATAATGAACTGTTAGTCACTCTATCGAACGATGAGACCTATAAGAGTGAATATAAACCTGTTTCGGAAGCAAATAGCCTAAAATTTATACGTATATCAAAAACTTTTAACGAAGACAGTTTCTATTTAAAACCAGATGTTGAATATACTATACCAGAATTAATAAAAGAGCTTTTCCAGCAAAAAAAAAATATTATTGAATACAAAAAAACAATACTAGACTTTTTTGAACGTACGTTTAAACAAATAAAAGATGAAAAAAGTGGTATGTTACTAGTATATAGTGATATTATTCAGCCAGAAATTTTTGGAAATAATAATATACGAGCGTTGCGTGCAATAAATATTGATAACTGTAGAAGACAAAATAATATAGAATTTAAAAATATACAATACGTTCCATTGGAAAAGAAGATTTTTGAAACTATTGCCATTAATATTTCCGATCAGTATGGTAAAAAAATTGATTTTGTACCAAACTATTATCCGACAAAAATTGTACTACATTTTAAGAGAATTTAATAAAAAAAAGTATATAAATAAAAACAACACATAAAGCTTTATCGTTTTACTTAAACATGCATCGTGAATACATTAAATATTATTCATCACAAGCTGGTGGTAATATAAATGAAATAGGACCACTTTTACAGGCATATCCAACTATCCAGCGAGGGCGTGGTTTAGGTAATTTATTTGGAGGTTTATTTCGTTTTTTAAAACCGGCATTGGCTACTGGTTTTAATTTACTAAAAGACGAAGCATTGAAAACTGGCTCTAATATTTTGTACGATATAGCCTCAGGGTCAAATCCAAAAGAAGTATTTGAGGAACAAGCTAAAGCAGGCATAAAAAATTTAAGAACTTCAGCAGTTAACCAATTGCATTCAATGTATGGTAGTGGTAGAAAGAGAAAAAGAAGTAGTAAAAAAATGATGCAAGTAAAAAGAAGACGTAAAGCTATAAAAAGACGTGTAAAACCGAAACTATATTCAATCAGTAGAAATAGGCGGAGAGCAGGAAATAAAAAATCACGTTTTCTAGATATTTTTAATTAAAAATGGTTATTGTAGAATGCATGAAGTCAGAGTTAGATCTTTTCACAACACCACCAATACAGACGAGTATTTTACGAACTGATGAAGTAGTGTACAATCCATTAGCCTCATTAGAGGCCTCACCTTCTACAATAGAATTTGTCTCACTTGGTAATGGTGATACATACAGAGATTTAGCATCAACATATATTAAATTTAAAGTTCAAATGTTAAAACAAGATGGAACAAAATGGAGTTATGCCGATACAACAGGAACAAGTGGTGATAAAAAGTCAATATCACAGCCTATTGTAGTAAATAATTTGCTACATTCAATGATTAAACAAGTAAATGTAACAATAAATGGGAAAAATGTAACACCTTCTGATTCTTTTTATAATTATAAAAGTTATTTAATATCTCTGGTAAGCTATGGAAAAGATGCTAGCTCAACACATTTGGAAGGATCCGGTTGGGAGTTAGATAAACCAAATGTTCATGATATTAATAACGAAGGTTCCAAAATAAGGCAAAAACAGTACAAAAACTCTTCTACTGTTGAGCTAATGGGAAAATTACATATGGATTTTTTTAACACGCCTACTTTGCTTTTAAACAATGTTGATGTGAGAATTTCGTTAACACTGGAAAAACCAGAATTTTGTTTATTTTGCGCTGATACGGATGAAAGCTATTTAAAAATTCATGAAGCAACACTATACATGAAACATGTTACAGTTAACCCTAATATTTTATTGGCTCACAACACTATTCTTGCAAAAGCGAATGCAAAATACCATTACAAAAGAGGAGAATTAAAAACATTTACAATACCAGCAAATACTTCAAACATTTCATTGGATAATGTATTTATTGGTCAACTACCTAATACATTATTATTTTGTATGGTAAATAATGAGAATTTTAATGGAAAACGAACAAAAAATCCATATCATTTTGATCACAATAATTTATCACAATTTCAATTATATGTAAACGGTGTACAAGTACCTAATTCGCCAATTGAAACAAATTTCTCTGAGAGCTTTTGTAATACCAGAGCATATTTAACATTATTCAAGGGTACAGGAATACATCATTCCGATAGAGGTCATCAGATCACAAGAGAATATTTTTCAAAGGGATACACAGTATTAGCTTTTGATTTATCAGCTGATGGATCAGGTAATGAAACATGTCAAAACCTGTTGAATCAAGGTATAGTGAGAATTGAAGCAAAATTAAGCTCTTCACTATCATCAACACTAACATGTATTGTTTATGGAGAGTTTGATGCTTCACTAGAAATTGATAAAAATAGAAATGTCTATACAAATTTATAAATATTGCTACATTAAGTAATAATTTTTATTATACAAGTGAAGGTCGTACATGATACAACTGTACAAAAATGTCAAATAATAATAATAACCGAGTAATGTCATATGCATTGGTAGACGTTTCATTCGTTCGTGATAAATTTATTCATTTTGGGCGTAAAGTTACCATTGCAGGAATTGAAGAATCCAATAAAACAGTACATTACGAATACAAATATGTATACCCAACCGCTAAACTAACAGCAGAAGAACAAAACTGTGCCACAAATGGAAACTTGTACAATGAAAATATTACACAAAATCTAAGCAAAAAGTTAAACAAATTTCCTGTCGTTTTGGTTAACGGAAAAGAGAAAAAAGACTTCTTATCTCAATACATAAAGTGTAAATCAAAAATATACGATATTTCAAATATTACAGAACAGCATGAATACACAACAGCTTGTAAGAATTCTTCAGAAGAATAAGTACACAAAAAATTGTTTTAGGGGCGTTTATGCTTTTAATCGTATCCCCAAACAAATAAAAAAGAAACCATTTTGTATTGTTGTTAATTCAGATCCAGACACTGAACCTGGTTTACATTGGTTTGTAATACATTTTCCAAAAAAGGATGTGCCGAATATTTCGATTCTTTTGGAGATCAAACAATAAAAACAAATATTATAGAAAAAATCAATCAAAATTCCAGACAAAAATGTTTTATAAAAAATAAAAAACGATTACAATCAAACAGTTCAGATGTATGTGGATATTATTGCTGTGTTTTTTTGTATTTCCGTTGCAGAGGACTTTCAATGCAAAGCTTTTTAAAAAAATTTAGTTCTAAGAATTTAATTTACAATGATAAATTAATTATAAAAATGTTCCATGAAATTTTTTTAAATGTTCAATTCTACAATAATAAGTAAACAATCTGTAATTTTGTTTAAAAACCAATAAAAATAAAGAAAAATCAAATATATTTTTTATTTATGTTTTTTATTTTTTTTCAGCAATTAACAATGGTATTTCTACAAATAGTTTTGAAAAATTAAACGATTTATTGAATTTTGGTAAAAAAAAATGCTCCTGTGTTAATCTTTTCACATTATAAGTTTTACAAATTTTGTAATATTCGTATACATAATCTTTTATATATATCTCGTTTATATAATTAAAATATGCATAGCTTGTTATGAAATCCCTAATGTTAATGACCTCTTTCCATTCTTCGTTGTCCAATAAAAATGATAGATTATGAGCTTCATCTTCACTGCATATGTTTTGCACAAACATAATCCAAAGACTATAACTAAATTTCATTGGGGTTTTACCAAATTTTGATATTACCACTATCGGTTTTAATGTATCGGGGTGAAAACCAGATGAAATTTTTGCTGTGTGATCTTCGTTCAAAAAATAATGATAGGCAAGAAGCAAATTACAGATATCTCTGGAGATATGTGTTTCCATTTTGACAATACAAATATAACTAAACAAAATGTCTTTTGAAAAATAAAACAATATTTTTTAGAAATCAATTTTATTATATTTTAACATATACATATACATATTAAAACAGTTTTTTAAAGCACATTTTTTTGAATTTTGATGCTCTGTTGAGTGTATGGTACAATATACCCCGTAATTTCGTAGTTCTATCAATCTAGGTATCGTATTATTTAAATCCACAATTGTTGTTGTTGTTGTTGTTGTAGCGAGACCAGGCCTGTAAATGAATCAAACAAAACCTGACATTTATAACATTGAACACAAACACTACGACTACACTTAGTGCTAATTACTACGAACTACAAATTAGTGCTAATCACTGCAAAACCATAATAAATCAAAATTATAAAAAATAAAAATTAAAATTAAAAATTAATAATAAAAAAATTAAAGTAAATTAATTAAAATCAATATTTAATAAGCAGGAAAGAAGTTAAAAGCTAAGCAGAATATTATGAACAAAGATGCAGTGATTAGGTCGGGAGACCAAGGAAGGAGGCTACACTTGATGGATTGCGCCATAAGTCTATAGCTTCCAGATTCGTGGGATTATTGGGACAGGAAAATAGGTGCAAAGTGTCATGAGTGCCTTGGTTACAGTCTGGACAGGAGCTATCGGTGCCAGGAACTGTTCGTGCTTGATAGCTACGCAATATGCGACACCAACCAGACCGGAGTTGCGCGAGGGTTGTTCTCGTTTCTCTTGGCAATAATCTCTCACTTGCATCCACTTGAGGTGGACGGGAACCAAGGACTCGGTTCACTTTGAAGGAGGAGATGGCTGCATCGACAACATCACGATGGATGGTGTTTAATGCAGCCCGGGATGTGGTAGGATTCCAGGATGAGGGGATGGCGGGGATAATGCTATCTCTGAAAGATCTCAGATCATGGCGGATGAGGCGGGGAGGGGGTTCACGAGTGGAGATATTATGGTTGGGATGGTGGGGATTATGACAGGCTAACAAGAATTGTTTAGTTAACAATTCATTGTGTTGCCTGACAGGAAGGATGGACGTTTCATCATGGAGGTGGTCGGGATGGGTAATGGAGTGACATCCGGTAGCGATGCGAAGTGCAGCATTTTGTTTTGTCTGGATCTTCGTCCATTGAGTTGGACTCAGGAAGGAAGTCCAGACTGGGGCGGCATAATTGATGACGGATCTGCCAATTGCCTTGTATATTGTGATGATAGTTTCTTTACTTTTGCCCCATGAGGTTCCAGCCAAAGCCTTCAGAACCCTATTTCTTCTGCTACCAGCATCACAAATAGCTACCGCATGTTTGGAAAAGGAGAGGAGGTTGTCAAACGTGACTCCCAGGATTTTAGGATTTTTGAGGGTAGGGATTGGCTCATTATCAATGACGATATCGACTGCATCGTTTACTTCCTTAGTCCAGGAAGTGAAGAGTGTGGCTGACGTTTTTTGTGAGGCAAGATGTAATTTTCTTTCTTTTAGGAAAGATGCCACTTGAACTAAGTACGAGTTTAATCGGTTTGTAACGTCCGCCACGTTAACACCCGATGCAGCGATGGTACAGTCATCCGCATATGTGATAAGTTTAATGTCAGGAGGAGGGGCAGGAAGCAACGCTAGATAGAAGTTAAAAAGAATGGGTGAGAGAACCCCCCCTTGAGGAACTCCCATTTTTAATTTGCGATGCTTACTGCAACTGTTCCTGAATTCAACATATGCGGATCTGCCATTGAGGTATGATGACAAGAACCTTTTAATGAAGCCGGGAAGAGGGGAGCTAAGGATATCATGGAGTAGGATGGAATGATCAACCGTGTCAAATGCTTTGGACAGGTCCAATGCAACGACAACCGTACGCCAGTGTGGTCTGCGGTGGTTTAGACCATCGGCAATATAAGTGGAGAGCTCTGTTAGGGCAGTTGTTGTGCTTCTATGCTTTCTGAACCCGTGCTGGTGCGCAGCAAGTCCTAGGTGTAGTTGGAGTTGCGGAAGCAGGAGGGCTTCTAGGATCTTAGCAACGGGTGAAAGCAGGGAGATAGGCCTGTACGAGGAGCCTTCACTTGCGGGTTTGCCAGGTTTGAGGATTGGAATAATTCTGGCAATTTTCCACACACTTGGGATTGAAAAATTTTCCATGGTCAGGTTTAGGACCATCGTTAAATAGTCCAAGCTTGGTGGATTTAGCTTCTTCAACATGACCATGGAAATCCCGTCTGGTCCTATAGTGCTTTGGATGGTTTGGCCCTCTTGATGGCATTTTGCACTTCTAGGACCGTGAAGGCTGGACCGTGTAGATCATTCTCGAGCGCTTTGAGTCTACGACGGACTGGGCGCATGACCTTTTCCCTAACAGGCGGATGCTCCACAAATTGCCGAGTAAAATAGGTGGCACATTTCTTACTGTCTAGAAATGAGTTGTCGTTGAATTTTATAGCCGCGCGACTTTGGGAGGTGTTCTTCCCGGAAATGCCCTTTATAGTGGACCACAGCTTTTTAGACCCTGGGGAGCATTGCTCTAGGTGAGTTAACCATTTGGCCCTTCTATGGTCATTCACCAGCTTATGGATGTTACGAGTAAGCTGAGCAATGTGCGGGTCGTTGGGATCAGTAGATCTCAATTGATCGCGCTGTTGGGCTAGTCGCGACGCTTCGGGTGGAAAGTTTGGGATGATGTTATTTATCCTACCCATGGGTATGAAGCGTTTTGCGGCTCGGACCAAGATTGAACGGAAGATCTTCTCACCAGAGAAAGCATCCAGCGGAAGAGACAGTTGGCTAAGGTGGTCTTCAACGAAGTTCGCGAAACCAGGCCAGTTGGCTTTGTTGTTGTTCATGTATGTTCGCTGTTCGGAGATTACAAAGCCTTCCGAGTCTTCCACTGTGATCACGATGGGGATGTGATCCGAGCTGAGTGCCGATACTGCTTGCCATGATATCTTATGTAGTAACTGAGTACTAGCAAGGGTGATATCAGGCGAGCTAAGGCACGTGTTAGTTATTCTGGTGGGTTGATCTTCATTTAAGGTGGTGAAATTAGATTCTTCAATCTGATCAACAAAGCAGTTTCCACGGTTGTCTCTAGGGAGTTGGGAAAACCAAAGGGGATGATGTGCATTAAAATCACCCATTATCACAGTGCTTTCACCTTGCAGTATATGTCTGATGTCGGGTTGATAATGCGCGACAATACTGTTGACTGGTGGAATGTATACATTAGTGAGAAGCATTTCTGCTTGGCCAGATTGCACTGTGATACTAAGTGATTCGAGGTAAGGATCGGGAGTGGGAGGGGATGGAGGAGGGGAAAGTCTGTAGGAAACATCACGGTGTAGGATGAAGGCGAGTCCACCACCTCTATCAGATCTATCGCATCTGATGATGTGATAACCGTTGAAGGAGGACAAGGAGTGGGAGGGAGGGATTTTGGTTTCCTGTACAGCCGCAATTTTGATATTGTTACGGCACATAAAGTCCGTAACTTCAGGAAGTTTATTCCTGAGCCCATTGCAATTCCATTGCAGGATTTTGAATGAGCTTGCGGAATGGTCGCCCAGCTGCTGTACAAGGGTGGATACATAAGGAGAGGGTTGGGGAGGTGTTGGAGGTTGGGTAGATGTGTGTAGGGATGGGGATGGGATGTGGTGGGGAGGTTGGATGCTGACTGAGGTATTGGTGAGGTGTGGTGGAGGTGGGGGGCGATGTTGGGTGTTGGAGGAGTTGGTGCTGGGTGTTGGTGTATAGTTTCTTTGGGAATTGGTTGTGTGGGGTGTGGGATGAACAATGGGAATTTGGGAGGGAGGACTGGAAGTGGATGTAGAGGAGCAGCAGCTAGCTACAAAGGTGTTATCATAGCTGCTTAAATCTGGAAGTCCTGAGCATGACGTGAAGTGACACCAGTTGAAACAACTGTTGCACCGAACTGAGCATAGCCATATCCTTGGACCCGGATTTTGTTCAACACCGGCAATAATAAGTAGTAAGTAGAGCAGAGTGGCCGGAAAACCCGCCCTACATAGCAAAAAGAATAGAGGTAGGCATGCACGCAATGAGACAAAGACAAGCTTGAATAATCCAAGTACATACCTGTGCTCGAAGAATCGATCCTTGGCCTGCTCTCTGCAGGGTCTCTCCGGTACGTAGAACCGATCGATGTGGGAGAGAATTGTTGTTGTTGTTGTGTTTGGTAGATATTTGTTAAGTATATCTTTTTTTTGTTTACCTTTTACAAAAATTGTGTACTGTTCAAGACTTTTAAATATAAATGGTAAACTGTTGTATTCGATAACACCATTTTCCCATTCTAGACCGTTTATATTTTCCCTATTATAGTCATTTTGTTGCAAAGTTTCTTTGTTTAGCTCCTCCTTAGGATATGGTGGTTTAAATATATAAAATTCCGATAATAGAGATCCTTGTTTTAATGTAGTAATTTCCTTTATGAAATGCTGTCTTCCATTACCAATCACAAATTGAAAATCAACAAATATTATTTTTTTCTGCATTTTCATAAAATCAAACTTTATACTTTGAGAGAAGTTATAAAACTAATTGTAATCACGTTAATAAGTTAGTTAGAAGCCTAAGGTATGAGTAAAAAGTCAATTGTAGATGAGCTGCATAGAGCGGCAAGGAAAAATTTCAAACGACGACAAGTTAAACAGAAAGGAGTAAATGACACTTGGCAGATTGACTTAGTAGAAATGCTTCCATTTGCAAAATTTAATAAAGGTTTTAAATATCTTCTTACTGTTATTGATATTTTTTCAAAATATGCTTATGCAGAACCGGTTAAGTCTAAAAATGGAATAGATGTGACAAACGCTATGAAGAATATTTTTAATAAAAGTAAAAAAATTCCAAAAAATATTCATTCTGATCAAGGAAAAGAATTTTTTAATAATAACTTTCAAAACTTAATGAAAACCAATAAAATAAATCACTATCACACATACACAAAACTTAAAGCCTCCATTTGTGAGCGTTTTAATCGCACATTAAAAAATAATATGTGGAAGCAATTTAGTTTAAATGGTAATTACAATTGGATTTTAATTATAAATGATTTAATAAAAAAATATAATTATAATTGGCATCGTACTATAAAAATGAAACCTTATCAGGTAACAAAGAAAAACGAAAAACATTTATTATCAACAATTTACAATAGACCTAAATTATATAATAAAGCCAAATTTAAGGTAAATGATTTTGTGCGCATCAGTAAAACCAAAGGTACTTTTCAAAAAGGATATGAGCCAAGCTGGTCTACTGAAATTTTCAAAATATCAAAAGTTAATTTTACAAACCCCACAACATATTCTCTAATTGATTATAAAGAACAACCGAGAATGGGTGGTTTTTACGAATATGAAATGCAAAAAACAAAAAATTCAGACTCATATCTAGTTGAAAAAATAGTGCAGCAAAGGGGTGACAAAGTACTTGTTAAGTGGCTTGGTTTTGATAGTACACATAACTCTTGGATAAATAAAAAAGATATTTTATAAAATCAAAAGATAAATATTAATGTATAACTGGGGAAAATATACAAATGAATTTTAGTATGCAATGCTTTTTATTTCTAGATATAAAGGTTAAATAAATATCTATATTATGTTTAGTTCCAATTTAACTATTCAATATGTCGGGTTTCAATATTTTAAGCGAATCAGTAACGTTAGTGAAACGTTTTAATTTACGCGGACGTCGCGTAGAATTTTCGATTAAAGAAGTGCCGGAAAATGAGGAACCTACAGGGTGGATTAAAAAGGCTGTAGAAGAAATTATTCAATATATATCAGATGGACTATTACCTACCGATCAGGTAGGAATCACATTTTGTGATAACAGTACATTAGAACGCTCTCCTGGATGGATTAATTTTAAACCAGCATCTTTAATTAGCATAGACGAAGTCTGGGACCTTATATCAAAAATTTATCAAAGCAATTCCGAAGGTCTCAGCACAGACAATTTCTGCATGCAAATAACATCTGTTAGAATACCAATAGGTAGAGGACGTGGCAAGAATTATAACTCTTTTGATGAGGAGAGTGCTAAGCGGAAAGGGATACTAACAATTAAAAATAAAGATTATATTTGTCTGCCTAGAGCTTTGGTTGTAGCTATAGCCGTGGTAGAAAATGATGCTGTTTACAAAAATAAACATATTTTGAAAGATGCACATAAGATTCAAACTATTAGAGCTATGAATTTACTACAGACAACAAAAATAAACATACCAACGGAGGGGGCTGGTACTTCAGAACTTCAACAGTTTCAACAACATTTTGGTGAAAACTACAATATTGTTGTATACAAATATGGTACAAAAGGCAGAGATGTTATTTATGATGGCAAAGCAGATGGTAAAAATTTAAATTTGCTGTAAAAAAAGAAACTGTGCCTGAAATACCATGCACAAATTGCAACAGATTATTTAGAGGTCAGAGTTGTTATAATAACCATTTGACTATATTTGGATCTGAAAAGACTAATATCTGTGCCTACATCAAAAGGTGTCTTAGCTGTTTGAAAACTACCCGTACAGACAGAATACACATTTGTGGTGAATATTTCTGTACAATTTGTACAAAATTTGCTGCTCAGGATCATTTATGCTTCATACAACAAAACACAAGTACATCCAGTCTTAAAAATAAATTATTTATTTTTTATGATTTGGAGACCCGGCAGGAAAAAATTATTGCAGAAAAATCACCAAATACAGTAATTACTTTACACGAACCAAATTTGTGTATATTTAATAAATGTTGTGAAATCTGTATTGAGGAAAATAATTTGGTCTTTTGTCAAAATTGTGGTTTTAAACAGACTATATACAATGAAAATGTAATAGATCTATTCCTCCAAAACCTATTGACACTGAGGAAAAAATTTAAAAATATCATAGTAATTGCGCATAATGGTAAATCGTTTGACCATCAGTTTATATTGAATTATATACTTATAAAATCCGATTTTACACCCGATTTAATTATGCAGGGTACAAAAATTATTATGATGAAAATACAGAACATAAAATTTATAGATTCTATAAATTATTTCCCTATGGCTCTTTCTAAATTGCCAAAAGCTTTTGATTTGCCAGACACATTTAAAAAAGGGTATTTTCCACATTTTTTCAATACACTAGAAAATAAAAATTATATTGGATGCCTACCATCTACAGAATTCTATGGCTGTGACGAAATGAAAGCAGATGAACGCGAAGCTTTTTTAAAATGGTATAATTTCAATAAAAACCAGGAATTCAATTTACAGAAAGAAATTGAAAACTATTGTGCGAGTGATGTCAATATTTTAACAGAGGCCTGTTTAAAATTTAGAAAACTAATGCTTGCAGAATGTAATGTTTGTCCATTTACAGAGGCGACAACAATAGCTTCGGCGTGTAATTTAGTTTTTAGACGAAATTTTTTACAAGCCAACACAATTGCAATTATACCAATGGGCGGCTATAGAAATAGAGACAGACAGTCAAAAATAGCTACACAATGGCTATTGTATGAAGAAAAAAAGAGAAAAATTAATATACAGTTTGCAGCAAAACAAAAAGAAGCCATTGTAAATGGTGTAATGGTAGATGGATATTGTGTTGAAACAAAACAAATTTTTGAATTTCATGGTTGTTTTTATCATGGTCATCCTGTTTGTATAAAACACAATAGAGACAAGCCGATATCTAATCAATCTGCTGAAACATTTGAGCTTCGATATGAAAACACATTAGCAAAAACAAATAGATTGAAATCTTTTGGATATGATGTAATAGAAATGTGGCAATGCGAATTTTTGAAACAACTCCATCAGAATAAACAAATACACGAATATGTAAACAATCATCCTCTCTTAGATAAACTATCACTTAATGCTCGAGATTCATTTTTTGGTGGTAGAACAGGTAATACAAGAACGTATTATAAATGTGAACAAGACGAGAAAATTAAATATATTGATGTATGTTCACTTTATCCATGGGTCTGTAAATATGGAAAATTTCCGATCGGCCACCCTAAAATATATGTAGGTGATCAGCTATGCCAACAGGTTGATTTAAAAATCAAAAATGGATTGATAAAATGTAAAATACTTCCTCCACAAAATTTGTATCACCCTGTTCTACCGATCAAACAAAACAATAAATTAATGTTTACACTGTGCCGTACATGCTCGAAAAATTTATGTCAGTCAGAGTGTTGTCATAGCGACAATGAAAAAGCTTTAACTGGAACTTGGATATTTGATGAAGTGGTCAAGGCAATAGAAAAAGGATACAAAATTTTAGAAATAATTGAAATATGGGAATATGAAATTGCCCAATATGATAAAGTTTCAAATATTTCTGGTTTATTTACAGAAATGATGAACAAATTTTTGAAAATGAAACAATCTGCCAGTGGTTTTCCTACATGGTGTGAAACGCGTTCACAACAAGAACAATATATTGTTGGATTTTTAAAGAATGAAAATATACAGCTTGAATACGGCGATATTATTAAAAATACTGGTTTAAGATCTTTGGCCAAATTAATGCTAAACTCTTTCTGGGGTAAATTTGGTCAAAGAGAAAATCAACCAAAAACTACTATAGTAAATAAACCTGCTGTTTTATATGAACTGATAACAGATGCGTCTATTAGTGTAAATCACATTTTACCAATTAATGAAGAAACATTAATTGTAAACTGGGAGTATGCAGAAGAGGCATGCACACCACTTTCAACTGTAAATGTATGCATTGCATCATATACAACTGCTCAGGCTCGTCTCAAACTGTACGAGTATTTGGAGAAACTTGATAACAGAGTTCTGTATTATGATACAGACTCTGTAATATACATAAGTCGGAAAGATGAATACGACCCACCAACAGGTGACTTCATTGGCTGTATGACTGATGAATTAGAAGGGGAATTTGGTGTCGGAAGCTATATAACTGAATTTGTCTGCGGTGGCCCAAAAAATTATGCGTATCAAGTTTTTAGCACAACAAAGAACAATTTGCAAACTCGTTGCAAAGTTAAAGGTATTTGCTTAAATTACAAAAACGCAAATATAATAAATTTCGACAGCATAAAACAAATGATTCTACAAAAGAACGACGCTGACTCTGGACCAATTTCAATTTTTTCGAAAAATATACGACGTACAAAAGATCACCAGGTAATTTCTGTTCCCGAAACGAAAATATACAAGCCATCATCAACAAAACGCAAATTTTTAGACAATTTTGATTCAGTGCCTTATGGCTGGCTATAACCAAAGATTTTTATAATAAATTGTATTATAGTATTAAAATTTCTGAATATTATTAGTATAATAAAGTAATTAAAATTTACGAATATTATTTTTTATTTTGTTGCAAAATAGGTGCGGTTTTTAAAAAAAAAAAAATTAAGTAAGTATTGATTTCAACAAAACATATTTACTTATGGTTGTAAATTTTTTTAATTTGTTTGTTTGTGATGCAAACCACATATCATTATTTTTTTGTTTTGCAAAAAAACATTAAAAAGCACATAAGTAAGAATATATTAATAAACAAGATGACATGAGGATTAATTGAAATCAACAAAGTGTAAATTAAATAAATACAAGTTATCCTTTCAATTATAATTTTATTACTTTGTTGCGAAAGAAATCCACTACAATTTTTAAAATAAGTAATTATATTAAGTATGTTTTTAATAGGTGCAGATCTATAAAAAAAAAATAAGCAAGTATTGATTTCAACAAAACATTTGTACTTATGATTGTAAATTTTTTTTAATTTGTTTGTTTGTGCTGCAAATCACATATCATTATTTTTTTAAAAAAAACATTAAAAACCACATGTATAAAAATATATTAATAAACAAGATGACATAAGGATTAATTAAAATCAACAAAGTGTAAATTAAATAAATACAAGTTATCCTTTCAATAATAATTTTGTTACTTTGTTGTGAAAGAAATCCACTGCAATTTTTAAAATAAGTAATTATATTGCGTTCAATAAATAACTTTTGTAAATGTCTAAAGAATTAGTTTACGGTCCATCAAATTTTTAGCAACTATAAACTATATGTAAATTATCATACACAAAAGCGTAATTTTTTATTAAAAAATATATATGTTGTTTTCAATTTATTACTTTGTAATAAGAAACTACAATTACATTTCAAATTGACATATGATTAAGTAAAAATGAAAGTAAAATGTGATTTAATTAAAAAAATAGTCTTGTCTTGTCACAAAAAAAGTAAAAGGAATATATATTTTGTATATAAAAAGACAAGGTTATTATCAAATGTTGTATACAATCATCATGGATATGCAGGAGAATAGGCAACAAGTTCCAACAATGGCGAACTTAGCGTTAAGAGCTGCGTTTAACGCTCAAATATACGACTGGGACTGCTGGTGGGAACTCCTCGAGCACCCAAGTCTGAAAAAGAGATATTTGATTGATGAACAAGAATATTTTGTAAATTATGCAACTGGATGCATACTGTTTTCAAGCCAAAAACATTATTTCGAAAAGTTTACTATACGACACCTTTTAATCTGTTGTGGAAATAGTGAACTTTTTGATTTAATGAAAATCAAATTAGACCCTCACCCTAGTTTTTAAAATATACAAAGAATGCAGGTAAAAAATAGTATAAATATTATGATAATTTTCTCATAATTATCAGTTTACTATTAAAATTCAACATGGTAAGTTATTTAATAAAAATATTATATTTATTATATTAATAAAAAATTTATTATTTTTTTTGTAATAAAAATTGTTTTCTTCTTATAGAGCTTTTTACAAACATTTGAAGCGACTGCTGCTGGAGTTGACACCATCTACACTAAACTGGATGACCTGACAATAGGCAGATCATATGAGGTGATACGTTTCCAATTCAAGGAAACAAGATTCGGACATGGTGTAACAGTCACATTACAACAATTTGATGGTCCGCAACAGCTGCTGGTATACCTGCCTAACAGATTAAGTCAAACAATAACCAAACAGGAGCAACTGGACCAGCTAAATAATAAATGTTATAATATGATTTTTCGCGGAAGAGATCCTGCGAAAAGAAATATGGCAAAAATAGATTTTATATCTATAAATAATGTCTAATATAAAACATATAAAATGTCTAAAAATAAATGTTTGTATAAAGTTAAATACAAATTGTCTTTTTATTATATAAATACAAATTGTCTTTTTATTAAAATTTTCAATAAACAGTTCTTGTATAAAGTCAAAACAGATTTTTTATTTATTTTATTTTATTTATTTATTTACCAATTTTTAATTTCACAGACTTTACTATACATTAATATATATATATAATTATATATATTTAAAGATTATCAATAAAAAGGCATAATTGGCTGGGTAATTATTGTGGTTTTTTATTTTGTTTTTGATATTGGAAAACATGCTTTTTACAGTAGTTGTTGTTGTTGTTGTTGTTGTTGATGTTGTTGTACTATTATACTTATGCGCATGGGCAATCAAGTTATATTATATACACTATCCGTATTATATTTGTGGTTTTTTTAAAAATATAAATCATACTAAAATATTTGCTGTATACATACGAAAGTATCAAAACACATAATTTGTGTGCAAAAACAATATTGTTTGATGGCTTAGATAGTAGCGTGTATACCTAGAAATTGAAACATCCTCGGTTCAAGTCTACATAAAACCATATTTTTTTAAAAATCTAAAAATATTTGTTGTATAGATACAAAGTATCAAAACACATAATTTGTGTGCAAAAAAAATATTGTTTGATGGCTTAGATAGTAGCGTGTATACCTAGAAATTGAAACATCCTCGGTTCAAGTCTACATAAAACCATATTTTTTTTAAAAAAAAATCTATTTTAAGATTTTTAAAAAATATATGATAATATATGCACTTATATTATATAATATAAATGCATATAAAAACCCCAAAAGAAAAAATACAAAAAAAAACTTTTACAAAATAAGGTGACCATCAGTCTTTACCGCAACAAAGTAGATATAAAACAAAATAGTGGAAAAATATTACCTGAAAACTTAAAAAATTAAATAAAACAAAAAACATATTAAACAATTTCAATTATTATATAATATATTTATTGAATTAAAAAAGTATAAAAAACATTATTGACAATAATATCATTGGTGCTGCAATTATTCCGCCTGTTCCACTTGGTTTACCTGTATAAAAACATTTTTTAAAATTTTTTAAATTTAATTTTACAAAAAATATCTACTAACTACAAGCAACTAACTACAATCAAGTGTAAAAAAGCAAAAAAAAAATATATGCAGCTACGATGATGTTCATTATCCTCGGACTCTGAATTTCCCGGAAAACTCACCATCCGTTGTATCCCCGCTACCATGTAGATTTGGATCATCGGACTGAAATTATAAAAGATAAATAAAAATATAAAAATAACGAATTTAATAATTTTTTTAATATTACCTCGTTTTCGGACTGGTTATACGTCGTCCGGTGATATGTTACATTGATAACCTGTGGTTTTTTGGTTGTTACAGGTATCAACTGTTCGTCCTTTATATAATTATTAAAGGTAACTTTGTCGTTGAACAGCACGTGGCCTACCACATGACTATTGAAAGTCATACTGGTATTGTTAAAATTAAAAACGAAGGAGTCTTTAGCTCCTTCATTTTCTTTTATAGGTAGGCCACCTACCAAAATACAGCAGGATAAAATTATAATTATTGCCATTTTACACAAAAAAGTTTAAAAAATTATTTTTACACAAAAAAAAAAACTTTAAAAATTTTAATTTTATTTTATTTTTACAATATTAATTACGTAAATAATTGTTCACAATTGTTCACTTATATTTTTAAACAAAAAAGTTTATTTTAATTTTTAATAATTTAACCGTACACTTGAATTCTTTAACAAAAAAGTTTATTTTATTTTTTAATAATTGATTTAAATTTAATTTGATTTTTAAAATTTTAATTTTTATATAATAACAACCGTACACTTATATTCTTGAATTAAGAATGAAAATGCAATATACAAGATTAAATTATTAAACGCGCAACAGTAATCAGATATCTTTTGAAAAGTACAAAAAAAAAAAAGAAAGAATGGAATAGAAAAAATAAAAATCAAAATCATCAAAAATAATTTATTTATTTGAGATTATTTTGTTAAATTAAATTAGATGTTATGTAAAAAATAATGCAAATTAATAATAAAAAAAACATAATAAGCAATATATTTTTATTTTTATTGCTTTTTATATTAAATTACTTAATTTGAACTTTAGGACTAAATAAATATTATGATTAGTTTTGGAATTTAATAATAAATGATATTTTTAGAAACATACTTAATCTAAATTACATTATTTTTTATTACTTTGTAAAATTAAATTAGATGTAATGTAAAAAAAAAATGCAAATCAATAATAAAAAGAAACAAAATAATCGGTCTACTTTATATTTATTGCTTTTTATATTAAATTACATAATTTGAACTTTAGGACTAAATAAATATTATGATTAGTTTCAGAATTTAATATTAATTGATCTTTTTAGAAACATACTTAATCTAAATTACATTATTTTTATTACCGTAAAATGGGGTTACATCAGCCCAAAAAAAAAAATCTATAATATTTTGAAAGTATTTGCTTTGTTTATCAAGATTAGTTAAATGTGATATTTTAATATAATTTTCTAGAACTTTCTGAACACGATACACTAAACATTATATGCAATATTTGATTTATGGATGCGTACAAAACGTTTCTTAATCTTGCGCCTAAGTCCCGCTTGTATATTTTTCATTATATTTACTGAAAAATTTCTATTGGACAAAGTCGCCTTTTGGTAAGGTGAATAGTATAGTAAATAAGTTGATTTGCTGATATTTTACTAACCATAAATTTTGTAAAAAGAGATTTAAAAAGCATTTAATGATGTCTCTGATAAATTCAGATTTTTTCACATACAAAAATGCACAACTTTATAGTTATAATTTTAAACAATATGCAAAACCTCAGTGTTTTACCGCAGACAAGTCCGAGCTTGTTCGTTAGTTGGAAATTGTTCAATGAAGAGAAGTGCAAAAGTAGCAATTTGAAATATAATTGTGTAAATTGAACTGACAAACTTTTTATTGTGTTCGGCCAAAGTAACCCTGCAAGGGCCAAATACACCCCATATTACGGTACTCTGTAAAATTAAATTAGATGTAATGTAAACAAGAAAATACAAAAGATAAAAAACATTAAAGATAAATCTTGTTCTTGCATATAAACAATAAAACATATGATTTCACAAGATCATATATATATATATATATATATATATATATAGAGTTAATTAATATTATCGTTTTTACAAGATCAGAAACAAGAAAATACAAAAGATCAATAACAATAAAGATATATCTTGTTTTTGCATATAAACAATAAAACATATGATTTCACAAGATCATAATACAAAGTGTCAACAACTTCGCACCTCCGTCGGAAGTAAAGGAGATTGCGCAAAACGATCAATCAATCAGTGACTACTTAACACCAATTAACCGCATGATTAACCAATTATGATTAATTAATTATGCACACATCATTAACCAATTATGCACAACGAATTCACACATTAGTGACACATGAGTGCACAATTATGCACACGAACGCACAAATTAGTGACACATGAGTGCACACAAACAGGATTTGGTTCCCAGCACAAGGTGGCCCAACAACTACTGGTAGTGAATCTAAAAAGTTTGGATTTACATTCACAAAAAGAATTTGCATTGGCGATGAATTTGGTACAATCCCATACGGCTATCAAGTACAAAATACAGTGTAAATGTAAGAACTAAAAATTGTATATGTTATCTATTTAAGAAATAATTTAAGAAATATTAAAATTGTTAAAATATAATGAAAATAAATATATAATGTTAAAAAATATCTTGTATGTCTACATTCGTATTACACATTTCATTTAGAACGTTTGCAGATATCCAAAACCAGGAACAAAAATTATAATGAAAAAAAAATATTATTTGTTGATCTTCAGTTTGTAGTGGGTAATGGACATCACCTTTTCGTTAAAGAATTGGCAGTACTTAGTCAAGGTTCAATAATACCTACACTATATTTTTTTAAACCTCCCTATCCGAAAGAAGAACTAAATGATGACGTCAACTTACAAGATAATTACATATGTACTAATATTAACAATTTACAATGGAATGATGGTCTCATTCCATACAATGATGTTGCAGATGTTTTGAAAACTTTTGAAAATCATAAACTTTATGTGAAAGGAATGCAGAAAAAAAATTTTTTACGTCAATACTTACAGCAATCCTCATCAACAGAGATTATAGAGCTTGAAAATGATATACCCAAATTGAAATCTTTAAAAAATTACGAAGCATATTGCGATATTCATTATAACAAAAAAACAAATAATAGATGTGCGGTTCAAAATTGTATCAATATGTATATGTATATGTTAAGAAATAAAAAATTGGATTATTAAATTTTATTTTGTTTTTTATTTAAAAAAGAATTGTTTTTATTTTTACATTTCAATATTAAAATTAATATTTATTAAATTTTCGAATAATTTGCTTGAACAATATAAAGGTATTTCGAAAAATAATCGTGAATGCAGTGTACATGCGACAGATTCATCGGGATATAGTAGTCATCAAAAGATAATTGAAATAAACTTTTTGCTTTACATTTTTCCATATATTTATTGAAATATTCCTTTACGTTGTTGGAGGCATTGTTGTTGTATGACATGACAACGTTTATAAATTCTATTATGTTCAAAAATTGTTGATGCTCATTTTTAAACATTGCAAAAATTTTATTGTTGTCGTTGTCCAAAGTAAAGTTTACTAATATTTTTGTTAAAGCCTTTGATTCATTATCTTCCAGAAGATTGAACAATAATTCAGTTTGATCTGCAGAACGTTTTTCTTCTAATTTCTTGAAATTGGTAAAATATTTTTCCCATTCTTTAAAAGAAATGTATATAGGAAATTCTTTAAAACGATGGAAAATTATTTCGGCCTCAAAAGTTTCAGTACTGAATCCGATTATTACTTTAGATGAATGTTGATCATTTAAAAAGTAAGTGTAGGCCAATAGTAGGTTTTTTGGAGTTCTAGTTTTCAATTTGTTGTTGTCGTTTTTATTATACTTCTTTTCAACTGTTGTTTTACTTTTAGCTGGAGATATGCGTTTTTTAGACCCCTTAGCTGTGTTCATCTTAGAAAATTAAAACTTTTAGGCAATTGTATATTCATTTTATACATTTTCAGCTTTGCACATTTGCCATTTGTTCTTGGTATTTTTACTATTATTTTTGTTTACGCGTGTAAAAACTTGTTTAAATATGTTCAAAACTAATTTATCGTTTTTTGCAAAATTATATTTGTCAAATTTATTTAAAAAAAATTGCATGCTTTTGCCATTACATCGGTACCATATATAAACACAACAATAATAACCGCATACATCGGACATTGAACCCTGCAGCTGGCGCCCATTTACAATATGACAAATTGAATTACGTTTTAGAAATTGTACAAACTCATTTTGTTGGGGTCATATGAATCAAAGTATTCTATACATCCCCCAGCGGGACATACAATTGCAACCCAATGAGTTCCGGGTTTAGTTGAAGGATCTGTATTAACAACAATTATTGCTGGTCGTTTAATAAATTTAGGAATTTTATTTACCATTTTTATTAAATGTTGTTGTTGTTGATTATGTAGTCTATTTCAAAATGTGTTAAAATGACTAAGATAGTCTATTTATAGATTTGTGTACATATTACGATTTTTGTCAATTTGTATGCTGCCATCAAACTCACCGTAAACAATACATGTTACAGTGCTACTTAAAGATCTTGAAAATTTAGCTTCAATTCTTACTGTTCCTTGGTTCAATAAACTTTGGCAAGAGTTGTTACCAGATATGTCGGGTGATAAATCAAATGCTAAAATGTAATATCCTTTGCTGAACATAGCTTTTGTAATTTGATGTCCCCGGTCCGAGTGATGAATTCCGGTACCATTAAATAGTGTGTAATATGCACGTGTATCAATAGGATTTTTATCCGAATAATTCATTTCAATTGGTAAGTTTGGTATTTGAACACCATTTACATATATCATAAATTGAGTCATGTCGAAATGCTTAAAGTTGAAAGGATTTTTTGAACGTTTTCCCGAAAATGCTTCATTATCTGTCATACAAAATAATATAGAATTCGGTAGTTGACCTATGAAGACGTTGTCGAGGGATATGTTTGAGCTATTTGACGGCACAGTGAATGTTTTTAACTCGACATGTTTATAATGGTATTTTGCATTTGATTTTTCTAAAACGGCATTATGAGCAAGTAAAATGCTCGGATTTACTGTGACATGCCTCATAAATAATGTAGCTTTAAGTATCTTAATATGACTTTCATCATTATCGTCCGCAAAAATATAAAAATCAGGTTTTTCCAATGTTAGTATAATTCTTATATCAACATTATTTATCAATAGTGTAGGTTGATTAAACATATCGACATGAAGTTTACCCATCAATTCAACAACCCCACTATTATTATACGGTTTTTTACGTTCTGATGACCCACTATTTCCAGATTTTCCTACATCGTGTTTATCTAAATACCAACCAGCACATTCCAAATGTGTAGATGCCGCATCACTTCCATAATTAAGTAAAGATTCAAGGTATGCTCTGTAATTATAATTGTTGTCAGATGAAGTAATATTTTTTCCATTTAGTTGAACATTGCATTGTTTAATCATAGAATGTAGTAAATTGTTAACAATTGATGGTTGAGGTATTGTTCTTGGAGGTGTAGAAGTATCTTTGTCGTCATTCCACGCAGATCCGTCTTTCTTTAAAATTTGTACTTTTAGTTTTAGATATGTTGATGACAGATCTCTATATGTATCTCCATGCCCCAAAGAAACAAATTCAATATTTGACAAATTATCTAACGAAGCTATTGGATTATAGGCTACTTCTTCTGATTTTAAAATACTTGATTGAATAGGCGGTGAATTAAATATATCCAATTCAGATTTCATACACTCCAACATATTTAATCGAAAATATCTAAAACTCGTTTCTTAGGTGTTTTAACTTTTTTAACTTTTTTAACTTTACGTCTCTTCAGTATGATATGCGAATGACTAGTTTTTGAGGGTTTTTTCCTTTTTATAGTTCTTTTCCTTCCGGAACCATACATTGTATGTAATTTATTTACAGCTCCTCGTCTTAAATTCTTCAATGCTTCTTTTCCTCTATCTTGAAATACTTCTTTAGGACTTGCTCCAGAAGCAATATCTGATAAAGCACCTATTCCACTTGAAAGTGCTTCATTTTTTAAAAAATTTATACCAGATGATAAAAGCGGTTTTATATAGCGAAATAATCCTCCAAAAATATCTCCTAAACCTCGACCCCTTTGATAATTTACTGCTGAATGAAACAGGGGACCTATTTCCTCAATATTACCTCCTGTTTGAGATAAGTAGTATTTTATATAATGACGGTTCATTGTTTAATAGCTAACAATGTAATAATTTATCTTTATTTATATAAAAAATTTTATAAAATGTTATAATATCTTTGTGGGTATTACACTTCTGCTGAAATTTATATCATATCCGAATTTATCAGTTAACTTGATGGATATGTTATCAAAATCTTTTTTCTCTACTATATGGTATTGTACATTATAATATTTGATTATTGTTGAATCATATGCGTTTTTTGTTTCAATAATTTTAACAACTCTTACTTTTGAATCACCAACAAAACACGGTTCTATTATATCTGTATAAATATTTATCATAGATGGTTTTGTTATTGAAGTAAATTCGCTTAAAAACACTTCAAAATCTTTTAAAAGTTTTTCTTTATGTGATTTAATATTTTTCACTTGGTCAAAAATAAGTTTTAAAAAACCCTTGACTGTATATGATCTTTGTATTGGTATTTTTACATCAAGTTTAAGACTGCTTGTACTTATACACACGGCTACATATTTAGTATCTTTAATTTCTAGAGTTTTAGTCGGTTCTTTATAATTATAATTATTATCATTTGTTAAAAAACTATATATTTCTGAAATTAAATGCCGTTCACATTCTTTTTTGTTATGTCCTGGACCTCCAGAGATATTTTTAAGAAGTTTAGGTAAGATTATTGCCTTCCAATCACATCTTGAATCAGATTTGTTGAACGGAAGATAAGTTTTTCCTATACCTAATATATTTTTATCAGTGCTGCAGATTATTATAAATGCACTCTCTTCATAATCTTCATTGAAAATATTTGGTATAAAATCATTAATATATATTTCGCAGACACCTACTTTCCAAATACCATGGGTTAAATTGATTACACTTGGAAGTTTATTTGTGAAACTTGTTAGTGAATTATTTTGATAGTAATTAGTAGAAGCATCACTCAAAAGTGTAATATAAAAATCATCTCTTTGATTCATTTTTTTTTTATCTATAAGATTTCCACTTTGCAATTGCAATATCTAGCGCCGAAGGTGGTTTTGTTTTATCCTTTTCTAATTTTGAAATAATTTTTTTTCGTATTGGGAAATTTAATACCGATTGATTATCATTTGGCTTAGTAGAAGAACGTAATTGACGATTAATACTCGTATCCTTCTTAGGTCTTTCAAATATAGGTACTGTAATAATATCACCTTCATCTGTTTCAAACATACGAACATCTGATGAACTTTTAGATTTTCTTTCTTTTATACGTTTACCTGCGGGTGTTGCTGAAAGTGCTATTTTTCTAATCTGATCATTATTATCGAAAACCTCATCATCAGTTCCCGAATCACTACTATTAATTTTCTTAGGTGGTTCAAATGTATACATTTCGTCTTCTGGAGGGTAATATTGCAGACCTATTTCTTTAGTTGATAATTCTGTTTGAATCTTTTTGTTTCTATTACTAACTTGTGGTAGATATAGTTTGGTTTGTGTACTCATATTTGACAATATTTTTTTATTATTTACACTGTTTGAAGTATAGGGTTTTTGTTGTAATTGATATTGCTTACTATAAGGTTTTTGTTGCAAATGCTGTCTTTTTTTATTAGCAAATTTTACAAGATTTTGACGATATACGTACCACTTTTCATTATCGGACAATTTTTTATTTTTTAGTATTTCTTTCATACTTTTATCAAGGTGTGAGAGTTCAGCATCATTATTAAAAGTATCTTTGAGTTTTGTATACAGTTCCGGAGGTATAACAATCATTCGCTGTAGCTTATTCATTTTTAAAATACTTTGATAACAAATCACCAACTACTCCTGATAATACAGAACCTATTAAGAAGGGTAAAAAACCACCTTTTTGTATAATAAGTTTTCTTTTTATGTTTTTTGATTTTTTAGGACAAGCTAAGCAACGCAATATTTTTTTATTCTTATTTAAATGCTTAAAAGTATGTTTTGACACTTTGTGGTTTCCATTCAGGATATTTATAGCAATTTCACAAATAGTTTTAATAACTTCTGAATTACAATTTTTGAGCAAGATTTGACGCAATTTTGGTTTAGACTTTTTTAACACATGTAACATATGATGATTTGTTTTCAAACGTTTCATGTTTGTCAGATAATTCTGTTAATTGTTTTAATGTACAATAACATTCAAAATTATTTGGATTAAGTATATTTGTTCTAAATCGAAATATATCGTTGATGTCTTGTGTCATATCCAGTATTATATAACCATAAGGTATGGATGTTACCTCATTATATACTCTTAGAAATTCTTTAGAATTTTCGGGATAAATTTGTCTTGCTAAAGGTACAATTTGTGATTTGTCTCGAGGATTTTTAAAAAGCACCAGATATTTACAATTGAGTGATATATCTCGACTATGTTTTCCTTGATGAAAGACATTTTGGGTTATTAAAATAACCGATAAATTTCGATGATGTGATCCTTTAGTAAATAATTCACAAACTTTGGTATTGTAAGCATCTAACATTAAATCATCCAAAACAATTAATAGCGGTTCATTATTTTCATTACGGATATTTTCTGGAACTTCATTATGATATTCTAAATTTTTTATACTTTTAGGTACAGCACTGAATTCAGGGTTACACCATAAATTTTTTGTTGGGATGGGTTTAATGTATTGTTGCATATTTCTAATTAACTTACATATAAATGTAGTTTTACCACACCCTGAGGGTCCTGCTATCATCATAGTAAATGGATGTTTAAAAACTATCATTTTTTATTGACCTTTTGTAACTCCTGATAATAAAATCTTCCTTCAACTTCACGACCCTTCAAGTCTTTCAATATAAATAAAGGATATGGTTCTCTATTTATAACTTTATATATTTGAAATATTTCTTTTTTCCATTTTGCTGTATATCCATGCTCAAAAATTGATTTTTTTTTAACAATTCGCACATAATCGCCTCCAAATATATTAACATTAATTTGTGGATCTTTATTATGAAGATTTCTGTAAATATTATAAATTTGTTTAACATGGGTATGATTGACATCTGATGGTTTCATTTTAATTGTACTGTGATTCGAATTGTTATAAGAACTAATCAAATTTGGTAAAATATCAATATATCTTTTAGTGGAATTCTCTGTGAAATATTTAAACATTTTCTCCTTTATTGTACGATTAAATCGTTCAACGACTGCAGCTTTTTGTGTAGATAAAATTTGTGGAAATCGTTGCCGAATATTATTTTGTTTCAGATAATTTTGAAAATTCGAATTTTTAAATTCTTTACCTTTATCTGATTGAACTGTTATCGGTTTTCTACTACTATCATGTAAAATTCTATGAAAAACCTTAGTTATTTCTTTTCCTGTTTTATTTTTTAGAGGATATACCCAACCATATTTTGAAAATACATCAATTACTGATAACAGGAATGTATAATTGTCATTAAATTTTTTATACATTTTCATATCACATAAATCAATTTCCCATAGCTGATCGATATCTTGAACCACATAGTGATTTCTTTTGTATTTTTTCTTTACAGGATAATGTAAAGTATACACATCTTGTGATTTAAGCCAATCTTTGATTTTGTTATGACTCACTTTTTCATTTTTTAAAGCAGCATGAATTTTTGCAACAGACCCATATATATTTGAACCTTCTTTATTATAATACATATTCTTAATTTTGGAATTAGTATTAACCATTGTAAATTGAGAAAATTAGTATATAAATACCTCCAGCATCAAAACAGTTCTATTTATATATAAAAGACAACTCTAAAATGTCGTTATTAAGTAGTGAAGAAGAACGTCTCAAAACATTTGCGTTTTGGCCTAAGACTTTTATCAATAAAAAAGATTTAGCATCAAATGGAATTTATTATTCAAACTCTGGTGATATCGTACAATGTTATTATTGTAACGTTCAAATATGTAATTGGTTAAAGGACGATAAAATTGCGGACGAGCATAAGAAATATTCTCCAAATTGTTTTATATTTACGGAAGAGTATAACACAAAAGGTCTATGGATAGAAAACTGTTGTGTGGATGTTTGTGGTTTACATGATAGAGGAACAAAGAAGAAATTCTGCAGTTTACAAATCACACATAATCATCTTAATTATTTATATACATTTATATCTTTGTTATAGCTTTGTTCTTTAATATAATATCATTTTTTTATTTTTTGAATAAATAAAACTGTTATTGTATTTTTTTAAAATCGAATGGAATAGTTTATTAATCTGAAATAACCTTGAATTGAATCATTGTTAATGAGCTTGAATAATTTTAGTTACGTAATCAAGAAATTCATAAGTAAATACAAAAGCTGACTGTATGTTTTTCTGCTTTGATTTTACGCCTGTTACTTTTTTGTTTACAAAGGCTGGACTTTAAGTTTATAAACTGATCGAGAATGATAACATAAGAAAATAACAAAAAACATGTGCTTTTTTTTGTTTACATGGGCGGAATTTAAACGATAACAGAAAAACAGAAACGACTGTAATAACAGTTTATTTATTTTATTTTACATATGATTTACACTAGCATAAAACAAATTTACATTAACAGTAGTTTTAAGTAGTAAGGTAAAATCGAATATACTCTACTGGTGGTTACAGAAGTATTACAGATTTTCAAGTTTTACAGGCACAACCCATACAACATGTTTGCAACCTATCAAAGAATTTGAACATCATACCATCTCTATATAGATATCTTTATTACACCACATAACACACATTGATTTCTAAAAATCAAATAAAATAAAATTAGATATAATGATGTAAAATCAAATAAAATCAAATTAGATATAATGATATAATGTTCTTTGTTGAAAATTTTAATAAATTGAATTTTTTTAAAGTTAAGAATTTACCAACATAGCTTAAATTTGGTAATATAAAAATAAAATTTAGTTTGATTTTGATATTTATTTGTTTACTAAATTCTCTCATTCTCACAGAGCGGCACGAAAATAAAATGAAAAAAAGCGCAAGAGAATCGGCACGAAAATAAAATGAAAAAAAGCGCAAGAGAATTTTTTGTATGGGAAAAAATGCATGTATACTGAAGTGGTAGGTTTTCAGTCGTAGTTTTTTAAATGAAAAATACGCACTTGACTTATCTTTAAGTTTATATGGTCATTGATTAAAGGTAATAAAAATAATACTAAAATTATAAGTAAGAAATACAAAACTTATGATGGAAGAAATATCAATCATTCAGACTTACAATGTAATAGTAATTACGATAATGTCAGCCAAAATTGCAATTGTAATAGTTATGCAAGTAAATACCCGAACTTTATTCAAGGTCCGACGTTTAGAGTTGGTTCATTACCTGTTTTTACTGTTCCTAGTGATAGCATATCCAATTCCAATATTACTAAACCAATCCAGAATAATATGCCAACTAATAGCAACAATAACAATGTCACAAATAGTATTCCCATTAACAATACTAATAATGATGACTTATACAATACTAATACTTCTATTAATAAAACTAATACTTCCTTTATTAATCCCTTACTTCCACCGATTGCCAGGCTTACAAAAAAAATGCGGTTATTGAAGGTGATAGTTTATATGTCCTTAACTTTTTTGAGAATGTTAGATTATATTTAGCTTATTTGCATGATCAGGACGATTTGATCTGTATTATGGTAAAACTAAAACTAACATTAAAATTTTAATTGAACACAAAGGACTACCATCTGATCCAAAGGAACTTCGAATCATATTTGACGGATATCATGCTAATTTTAATGTTTCCTCTGAAAAAGTTTCAACGGATTTAAAAACCTTTCGTAGTTTTGTTGAAAATAAGAGAATTGACTACATGCAAAGAATTAGAGAAAATAACAATAGGTGTTTTCGATAATAGGCCTTCTAACATTATAAATAACAACACTGATTCTAATATACTTAAGTCTAATAATTCAAATTTAATTTCAATAAAAAAATTAAACTTGACTAACTTAAATATTTATTATCAGAATGTTATACTATGTTCAGACAGAGCCTTAATCATGTTTAAAACCTTAATCATGTTTAGTTCGTAATTATTTTCAAGTGAAAACACTTCATACAAGTGTTTAGCAACTAATTACGTTTAGTGTAAGGGATTGCCATGACTTTTTTGCGATTCTTTTGGTAAAATTCTATATTTTTTAAAATATTTTTACAGCCCTGCAAACCAATAGTCATTTTACAGCTAATTTCTTTGAAAACATTTTTTTTTAAATTCAAAATGGACAATGTTAAAAAACGAAAAAGATTAAATTGGACAAATGCAGAAGAAGTTATATTATTAGAAATGTGGAAAAAAAAAGTGATTTCCAAAAAACAAAAAGAAATATCCATATTCTTTCAAATATGAAAAAGGAGTTGGAAATCCACGGGATTTTTAAAAGTATTGAGGAAATAAAATGTAAAATGCATAATTTAACATAAAAAAACAGGTAATTAAATAGTAATATTCCTTTTATTATACTTATAAAAATAAATATACAATTAATGTTTTAGATCTGAAAAAAAAAAATAGTGGGCCCACCTGGTGGATCACCATCAAATTGGCAATTTTTTGATGCAATGACCGAAATTTTAGGGCAGAATAAATTTATAAATTAAGCTGATTTGATGGAGGAGAGCTTTAGCTATAGTGGTAAGATAGCAGTAATACAAAATTAGCTGGTCACATTAAAAAAAATTCAAATTTATTCTGTATAAATTAATTTTTGAATAAATATGACACACTATACAGTACTTTACATATTTCATAATTAAATTATTCAATTCATATATAAATGAAAAATAATTTTTATATAAAATAGATAAAAAAAACTCGATAGTTTCAATTTATTTATTTAGAAATTTTTATTAAAAGTTTATTATTTGTGGTGTATAATGTATTTTTTTTTTGTATTTTTAGAAATAACATCATCATCGCCATCAGGATCTTTGGAATTTCAACATCCATCAACATCACAATTGCCAGCATCACCATTGCCATCATTATTAACACCATCAATGCCAACAACATCACCTGATCCACTTGCTGATAATTTATCTACTGGAAAAAAAAAATGAAAAAAAATTGTATATGGAAAAAGTAGATGAAGGATTTAAAATTATGAAAAAATTAGTGGAAAGTAATGAAAAATCCGAAAAATTATTACATGACAATGAAACCAAAATTATTGAAATAGAGCAGGAAAAAGTTAAAATCTTTAGAGAAATTTTGGAAGAAAATAAAAAATTGAATGAGCTTTTGCTAAAAAAAACTGTAACATGTAATAATAACATATCAATTTAATATAATCTATAACTTACAGAAATATAAGTTTATTTAATTTCTTATCAAAATGCCACTGTTTGTATTTGTATTTACATGTATTTCTGTATGGTCTTGATTTACATTACTTATTCTTTCATGTTCCATAAGTTCTTGTATCCAATTTAAATAAACTTAATGTTTTTTGGAATTTAAATAATTATGCAATACACAACAAGTTTTAAGAATAATATTTGCATTTTCAATAGTATTGTCTATTCCTTTACCAACTCTTCGAAAGCGAGCTTTTAAATGCCCAAATGCATTTTCTACCACCCGTCTGCATTTTTAAATGGGTATGGTTTCGTCAACTTTAAATGGGTATGGTTTCATCAAATATTTCATTAATTTAAATGCAACATTGGAGGTACTACAACTGATTCTATGTTTTTTGAATTTTGTTCCAAAATGTTGTTATTTATGAGCCATAATTTAAGAGATGACTGTTCATAAATAGCGGAATCATTACAATTGCCTGGACAACCAACATTAATATACATGAAATCATATTTATAATCTACAACAGCAAGTAAAATCATGGAATACCATCCCTTATAATTATAGTAATCAGTTGCATCCTCCTTATGTGGTCTAATTTCAATATGAGATCCATCTAGAATAAAAATAAACAGTTAAATAAATACTTAAACTTTACTTACATCTTGATTTACCAATAGCACCTATACATTGCGGAAATCCCATTTGGTCAAATCCTTTAATGGTTTCTTTAAGAATTTCATCGTTTAAAGGATATCCTTTAATATAGTTACTTTTTAACTTCCTCCACATTTCAGCACAAAATTCCAGGACTATTGTACAAACTGTAGATTTACCAATTCTAAATAAATTTGCTATGGTCCTATACTCTGCAGAAGACCCCAGTAGCGGACTGGCTGATTTGATCGGCCCTGGCAAACTGACTGATTTGCCCTGGCAATCGATTTAAACCGGTTTAGTAAAAAATCCAAAAACAGAAAAAATAACTAGATACTCATATAATAGTAAAAGAATTTAGTTAAATGAAATAAATAGTTTTCCTGACTCAATAAGCTTCTTAATCGGTTTTTGATTATTTCAATTTTCTTTTATAGTTTTTATATATACATATATATATATTTTTATTTTCTTCGGCCTTTCATCGGACGTTTTAGACCGGCCCACCGGGAAATTGCCAGTTGTGCCGCCGCCCCAGTCCGCCATTGGAAGACCCTAAAGCATATACAGCTATGCCAATTCTTTTTTTTAATGATATTGTTCCCCGATAATTTGTTTCCTTTTTTTCTAAACCAGGAAGTAAATTGCATAACTGATTAAACGAATCAGGATTCATTGTTATATTTTCTTTAAAAAACGAATCACCATTACAAAATAAATCCAATTCGAAAAACGTACCAGATCTCGTCTACAATAATTTTTATTTAAACGTTACATCTTTTTAAATGTTTTAATATTTTATTTTTAAAATATTACCTTTGTCCATATATTTCTATGTGAGTTTTTCATCTTTTCCAAACAAATAAAATTCATTTGAGTATAAAAATATAAAATCATGGATTTATTTAAAAACATTTTTTTTTAATAATTTATTTTCTAGTCTTTTTTATTTATTGTATTATCTATATACAATAGTTTATTTAATAAATTATTTTGATTACTTAAATATAAATATAAACTTTTATTACACTCCATTATTTTCTCACTTAAAAATTAAAAAAAACTGTTTTCTGATAGCCTTAATTACGTTTTTGTGTGTGAACACTAGATTCTTAAACGTAATTAATTCATGTTAAACATTTCTGTCTGAACAAGGTATTTGGGGCCTACGCACAAAAACCAAATCTGTGCTTTCTAATTTTCTTTCAATGAATTGTGATGTTTATGCTCTTACTGAAACGTGGTTAACTTCTTCAATTAATAGTTCTAATTTAGAGGCATATTCTATCTTTAATAAGGCGATTGATTCAATTACATCAGAACTGAGTTACCACATGATGAAGAACCATTTTTAATCCGCGCAATTTATCTAATGAAAATGAATACTCATTTTGTGATAATTTAGCTGCAAATTATATGCAAAAAATTTCAAATACCTATCAAAAATTTTCAATCAAAACAGTTAGATCTTATTTTTACATCGGATTGGGATAATATTATACTAACGCAGTTTGTATCAACGCTAGTCAATATAGACCAATATCATCCGCCAATTACTTTTACTTATTGTTACAATGCGCCAATTGCAGTAGCTAGTGCTAACTCATACAGATTTAATTTTAATAAAACTGACTTTCAAGGGTTGAATGCCTATCTACATTCCTGACTTTAATACATTACATGATAATGTAGATTATCATGAAGTCATTGAGAATTTTTATAATATTATCTTACATGGTTTTAATTTATTTTTTCCAAAATCCATCGTTAAAGGAAAAACTAAGAAAAAGAAATACTAAAAATAAAGCTTGGCGTAAATATCTCAAGTCCAAAAATAACATTGATTATATAAATGTTACTAATTTGTTTAATATTTTTAAACAAAAGGTTGACCAATCATATAATAGTTATGTAGATCATATGTCTTTTAAACTTGTAGATAACCCAAAAGCTTTCTGGAATTTTGTGAACCCGAAAAGAAAGTCTGACCAATTTCCAACTTTTATGAGTTTTGATGGGAAATTAAGCAACTACCCAGCAGTTATCTCTAATTATTTTAGAGAACATTTTTCAGACTGTTATTTGGGTAATAATTTTAAAATTAATGAGACTCATTTTGACCACCTTGAAAACTCACCAAAGACCACTCTTCGGGATATTATTTTTGATGAAATACTCACTAATTCCTATTTAGACAAACTTGGTAATAATGCATCCCCTGGACCAGATGGAATCCCAGAGATTATATTAAAAAATTGTTCTAGTTCATTAACTTTTCCTTTAACCATTTTGTTTAAACGCTCATTAGCTACTGGGATTTTTCTTTATTTATGGAAAAAATCTTATATTAAGCCAATTCATAAAAAGGGGTCAAAAAAAGATGTATTGAATTATCGCCCAATAGCTAAATTATCTTGTATACCAAAACTTTTTGAGTTAATGGTTTTTGATAACATTTATGATCATTGTCTTATACCATGTTCAGACAGAGCCTTAATCATGTTTAAAACCTTAATCATGTTTAGTTCGTAATTATTTTCATACAAATTTTCGTTTATCTAAACAAGTGTTTAGCAACTAAATACGTTTAGTGTAAGGGATTGCCATGACTTTTTTTTCGATACTTTTGGTAAAATTCCATATTTTTTCAAATAATTTTAATAGCCCTGCAAACCAATTGTCATTTTACAGCTAATTTCTTTCAAAACATTTTTTTTAAAAATATAAATTCAAAATGGAAAATTACGTTTTTCTGTGTGAACACTAGATTCTTAAGCGTAATTAATTCATGTTAAACATTTCTGTCTGAACAAGGTATTAGCTTCTTAGTTTCAAACCAACATGGTTTCATGAAAAATAGATCAACAGTAACTAATTTGGTTGATCAAATAGATCAACAAATTAGTTGTAAGGAACAACAAGAAGTAAAGTAACAAGAAGTAAATCTATTTAATTTGTAAAATTAAATAGATTGTTTGTTTTAATAATTAATAAATTTTATATTTTTATAATTAACTTCAAATATTGATTCGAGTTTTATTTATATTGAGAGTTAATACTATAAAGAATTTAATTATGAACAAATTCCATGCCATGCCAGAGTCGGCTTTTTTATGATTTACTCTATTATTATTTTTTTGTTTTCTTAAAGATTTTCAAACGATTTCAAAAGAAAAATGGATTAAAGCTATTTATGTTGGTGTAGATTATATTCCTAATATTACATAAAATAGTAGAATTTGTTCTGGATATTTTCAACAAAACCATATAAAAAATATTGGTGCAAAGAATTTTTTAACACATGATGTGTTTCCAATTTGTAATGTAATGGCGTAATTTTGAAATATATTCATTTATTCATATTTTACTTTGAATTTCAGGAATCAAGTTGTTTCGTCAAAAATATAAATATTGTTCCGAAGTCAATAAAGCTATTAAATATTTACCATAATTTCCATCGAAAGAAAAACCTACAGCTAAGCATTTTAGTTTTTTATTTAAAGTAATTTGTAATAGAGAATTTAATACTAGAATAAATTAAGAAATCAAAAAACACAAAATAAAGAAACTAATATTAGAAATATGTTAACAAAATTAATGCATTTTAAAGGCCAATAAAAAATAATTAAATAGAATTTTAAAATATTTTTTTTTATATATATATTTCCTAGCCTCCATACTTCATGAACAACGGCAGACAATAAAGGTCATTTACAATCTGTCTAGGTACATATTATTTTATATTTTTGTATGAAAATATATTCTACCTTTAAAGAGGTAGTCCACATTTGGTTAAATTAATTTTTATTACTTATTGGATGGATGGATGGATTGAGAGAGGGGAGTCCGTGAAGGACTCAAGCACTCAGGCCAGAACTAGGCCCATTGTACCCCTCGGTGCGAAGAACCTTCATGTCACTCCCGCCGTGGCGGTTGTGAGCCATCCGCTATCTTTTCCGAATTTACAGATTTGTTGCTATCCATGAACCCCCGCTTCGCTCAGTTCGTTCAGGAGATAGGCACCAAAGCATTTATAACGTAGGTGCATGAGGCAGGGACAATGACACAGGAAGTGTTCAGTAGTCTCTCTATCCTCACCGCACCCCCTACAGACGTGCACTTCAGAACGCCGGATTTTGTAGGCATGATCCCGCAACATAGAGTGACCTGTTAAGATCGCAGTGCCCAGGTATACCGAGCTCTTGTTGAGCCGCAGGTATTTCTTGGTTACTTTCTCCTTCGGGATGCCCCAGAGACACCGCGTGGTGTGGCCGATATCACTAGCTAGCCAGATTTGTTGATGAGATTCGTCGGCCCATCTTTTTAGGTTCGCTTTAAGAGTCTGCAGTGCTACCCCAACTGTGGTCGTGATGACCTCCAGTTGCGATCCCTTTCTTGCTAGCTCGTCTGCTTTTTCGTTTCCCGGTATATTGCTATGTCCAGGAACCCATTTCAGTGTGACTCTATTCGACCGCGCCAGGTTGTTAAGACTGTGTTTACATTCTTGGACCAGCTTGGATTTGGTTGTATAGGATGTCACCGCTTTTAACGCAGCCTGACTATCTGAGAAGATTATCAGGTCCCTATCTGTGGTTCCTTCTAATAGAAGGTGGTTACAGATTTCTTTAGTTGCCACCACCTCTGCTTGGAAGACTGTGGCGTGGTCTTCCAAGCGAATAGACCTTTCTAGATTTAATTCCTCACAGTATATACCCGCGCCAGTCAGGTTTCCCATTTTGGAGCCGTCGGTATATGCTGTTAACAGGCCAGCTGTTTGAGACACTATGTCAGTGTTCCAATCAGCTCTAGAAGGGATACTGAGTTTTACGTTTGATTCCAGGAAGGTTTCTTTCTGGGAATCGCTAGGTTTCTCAACATTGGGTATGATGGATTTCACAAATCCCAGGATAGACTCATGAGGTACAGAAGAACCTGCATGAGTCCATGCCTGGTTTAAGTGAAGTCTCAATGCAGCCCCCGCAGCAACTTTTTTGATGTGGATCCCAATTGGGTGGATAGCCGTAATGGTTTCCAGTGCTGCTGTTGATGCTGTTCTCATTGCGCCAGTAATACTGAGGCAACAAGAACGTTGAACTTTTTCCAACAACTTAAGATTGGAGAGTTTCTCAATCGCCTTCCACCAGACGAGAGATCCATAGGAAACAGTAGGGCGGACGACACTGGTGTAGAGCCAGCGAATCATATCCGGTTGTAGTCCCCATTTCTTTCCCATCGCGCCCCGACACATGCCAAAAACCCTATAGGCTTTTTTAGCTCGTTCTTCTAGGTGCGATCTCCAGTTCAATTTTTTGTCTAAAATAACGCCCAGATATTTAACATTTGCTTTTAGTGTTAGCCGGGTGCCTTTTATAACGGGAAGACTCAATAGTTGAGTTTTCCTTCTCAATGAGAATAAACAGATATCGGTTTTTAGCGGGTTGATGTTCAGCCCACAGTTGTCTGCCCATTGGCTAACAATATTCAGTGCAGGTTGCATTAACCCAGAGAGTTCCGATTCAAATTTGCTTGTGACGAGAATGACCAGGTCGTCTGCGTAGCATACGACGAGGTATCCCTGCCTTGTGAGTTCGAATAGGAGGTCATTCACGACTAGTATCCAAAGCAAGGGTGACAGAATGCCGCCCTGTGGTGTACCTTTGTGAACTTTCCCTGCCCGTTCTTGGTCCCCAAGGTTCGCATAAATTCTCCTATGTGCTAACATGTGTTCAATCCACTTGGAGATTTGTGGGTTGATGTTTTGTTTATGTAGCACTTCAATAATTTTTTGCAGGAGTACATTGTTGAAAGCTCCTTCCACGTCTATAAAGGTTCCAAGCACAGATTCTTTGAAAAGAAAGGCTTTTTCAATGGTGTGAACCACTTCATGAAGAGTGGTTTCCACCGATTTACCCTTTAAATAGGCGTGCTGTTTGCCAGATAAGGCAGCCGATGGGAGCTTATCTCGAATTTCTCTTTCGCAGATTCTTTCCAGAGTCTTTAAAAGAAAGGAAGTAAGGCTGATTGGTCTGAATGCCTTGGTGGATGAATAGTCATCTCGACCCGGTTTTGGTATAAAGACCACTCTAACCTCCTGCCATTTTGCCGGGGTATATCCAAAGAGGATACACGCCCTGAAAAGGTTTATTAATCTATCAGCTATGAAATCCCATGAGTTTTGGAGTAAAGCAGGGAATATCCCATCTTTACCTGGGGATTTAAATGGTTTAAAAGAAAAAACAGCCCATTTAGCTGCATTAAGGTTAATAAACTCTAATTCCGTATTCTCCAACCTATTGCTAGGCCGGTATGAATCTATTACAACAGAGGTGTCAAAGCATTTCGGGAAATGCTCTTCCATTAGTAATTCTAGTGACTCCCCTGCTGATTCAGCCCTGATACCTTCACTATTGATTAGGAGTTCAGGTTGAATGTGGGTTTTCGCTAGAAATTTCTTAATTCGTGACGCCTCGTTTACGCTATCTACACCATCACAGAACGATCTCCAAGATTGTCTCTTGGCTGAGCGGATGGCGTACTTATAATCTTTGAGCGCATTTTGATATGCGTTCCAATCTTCATCACGATTACAGTTCTTCGCTTTGTTGCAAAGCCTGCGTACCCGTTTACGTTTTCCTTTGAGGTCTTGTGTCAACCAAGGAGGGTCAGAGTCGGATCTGGCCCGTTTCAGGGGACAAGACTCTTCATAAGAAACCATAAGCAGATTCGTGATCACATTTACTTCTCTGTCAATATCTTCACACGAGTACAATGTACGGGGGAAGTTAACTGAGAGATTTAATTTTGATTCCACCTTGCTCCTGAAAGAAGCCCAGTCAGTTTTTGCCGGGTTTCTATAAGGAATGGCTGGTGGGACCGTGGCATCAATTTCAAAACGTATATATCTGTGATCCAATAAGGATGCTTCGTTCGAAACTCTCCAATTATGAATGTATGCAGATATATCAATTGTAGTTAGTGTTATATCTATTACTTCCCTACGAGAACGCGTGATAAAGGTAGGTTCTACCCCAAGGTTCATTAATAATAGGTTAGTTGTATAAATATAATCAAGCAGTGACTTACCCCTTTCATTACAGTTTGAGCTGCCCCATACTGTATGATGAGAGTTTGCATCACAGCCTATAATCAGTTGTTTGTGGTTGCTCTGCGCTAGCTTCGCTACCTCATCCAACTCGGTAGATGGCGGAGGGGTGGGTGAGTCAAACGGTAGATAAACAGAAGCAAAGATGATCTGCTTTGGTCTCCCGTTTAATTCGCCCTCCCATGAAACCGCTATGCTATCTTTACTTGAGACCTGTTGGTGAGAAAATAGATTAATATTTTTCTTGGCTACAATACAGGCCC
This sequence comes from Rhamphomyia laevipes, assembly GCA_963920725.1. Classification (NCBI taxonomy): domain Eukaryota; kingdom Metazoa; phylum Arthropoda; class Insecta; order Diptera; family Empididae; genus Rhamphomyia; species Rhamphomyia laevipes. Next base: position 40,065,800 of record OY987255.1, read on the forward strand.
TGGGTCTACCTTGTTCGTTATTGTAGAACAGATTTACTGATTTGTTGCTCCATCCAGAAACCTTGTTTACGACGGTCCAAGGTTCCTGAATTAGCGCCAAATCCACTTCGCTTTTCTCGAAAAGTTGTTGTAGGTTGGCCGTGGCCGCCCTACTACGATGGAGATTGATCTGAACAATTCTCATGAATTGTTCTGATCAACCTCCATCTCCAACTCTTCCGTTGACATCTCCTCCGTTAGGGTTTGCTCATCATCTGATGCCAGGAGCGGTCCTAGTAGGAGTAAATCCTCGTCTTCGTCGCAAGACGTACCTTTAACCGATCCTGTCATCAGATCATGTCCAGCCCGTTCATCTGTTTCGCCAATCACCAATTCGGTGATCAGTAAGCCAGATGATTTTTCTAACGTTGGAGCAGCATTCGCGCTCTCTTCTTTAGAGGGTGCTGGTTTGGCTTCAGCAGCAGAACTGGAAACCGGTGGTTGTGTGGGGCAGGTTGGCGACACATTTCCCAATTTGAAAAATATGCTTGCCATCCTGTACCACACCTTCCCCTTGGTTTCGTTAATCCTATCGAATGAGGTCTGGTCGATACCCAACACCAAGTAGATTCCTTGCGGATTCTCCTTAGCAAAGTATACCGTCCAGAGCTCAGTCGGCAGGTTGTTCTGTTGCTTAATCTGGCTAAGGATGGCTGGTACAGGTTTAGGCGGACCTATCACTTCAACCGTTACCCTCCTTAGCTTTGGAATGTCATCTTTGCTTACCATCTGTAAGCGGATGTCATCCCAAGGCAACTTTATTTCGCTAATCAATTTCCCTAGGAAGTCTACCGAGAACTTGTCTAGACAGACTGCCCAGAAGAAATCGCCACGAAAGCCACTCCAACGGATACGAACCTGCAGAACATCACTGGTTGACATAAAAGCAGCGTCTATAGCTGATTCTAATGCCTCCCTGATAATAGACTGTCTGTCCCGAGCGATCCTGCCCCCAGGTGCTGCAGAGTTGATGACAGCCATCTCGAAAGATGTTTTGTCAACTCCTCTGACCACCTGAGAATAGGAGCCCAGGGTTCGTTTACCCGTTGGAATGACCTTCGGTCTTGCGACAGGTTTAGATCTACGATCTAAGCCTGATTTGGGAGCAGGTCCTTCCCTATAAGTTGATAGCTCAGGGACTACCTTCTTATTGGTTGGTCCTGCTTCTCCCGAATCATCCGAGCGGATTCTCTTTTTTGCTGCTTCTGTTGCAACAAGAGCCCGTGCAGGATCAGTTGTCCCCATTTTCCAACCTAATGTGGTTGACATGGCAACGCCTGACACTGCACGGGCCCCTGCCGCAGCAGGAGCAACACAAGTAGTTGCTGGTTTGGCCGGGTGGACTGATGTGGAACCTGGCAATGCACTAGCGGCTCCCGCGGTGTTACCACCTTTGGGATTCGCCCGTGCACCACCCGGTTCTCCACCTTTCACGCCCTGTACCACGCCGCGCAACTTCTCCCTTCTCTGTTTCCGCTTCTGCCCAACAGACAGTGGTTTCCCATCACCTGTTATAACCCCCTTCCGCGCAGACGGACTTCCAAGGTTGAGCCTTTCCAGCGCAGCCCTTGCCCGCTGTCGTTTGCGCTGTTGCGCACCCGACAGTTTATTTTTCTTTTTATTTTTAACCAGGACCACACCTCCTGTCGTGTGGGAGGGGGTCGAGGTTTGGGTCGAGGTTTGGGTCGCGTTTTTAATCGTATCGGCCCTATCTACTCTTGCTACTGGCGACTTAGTTGTTACATTAGTAGCAACCAAGCCCTCGCCGGAAGTCGTAGCTTCTTCAGACACTTGTGGTAATGTCCTACCACGAATTTATCTAGATTCGGACATTCAAATGATGAAGGTGGATTCTCTTGGTTTTAGGTCTTCGCCCTTCGCCGTTCCAGCATGGTTGCACCTACTGGCATCGCCTCAGGGTTCCTCAGACTTACTTAAGCCCCACCACCGCGACAAGGTGGAATCCGACGGGGGGTTTATTACTTATTACTTCAGTCACCTATAATTTGAATATTGTTTTTATTTTATGTTGCCCAGGTAAAAATATATTTGATGCTTATTTACGTATTTTGGCATAAGTTAAATATCAAGAAGGAAGAGGGTTTTTAATATTATTTACTATTTTTTACCTTTTTCAAAAGATGTAACAATAATTCCATAATTTTAGAGGAAGCCCGGATAAAAATACAAACCTAGTCCATCCCTTGTTTCTAATTTTTAAATTTTGACAAGTTGGTGAGCTAAAGAGCGTGACGACTATACCCTGCCAGGCTTCAATTCTTTAACTTTGTGCTCAATCAAAACCTACACTATTTTACAAGCCGGGAAATGAGATCTCACACTAACACATGCGCGCAAAATTTAGTCAGACTTTTTTACAAAATTTTTATATGTTGATATGAAAATTTTGTATTGAAATGAAATGAAAACTATTTTATAACATATATATATCTTTTTTATTTACAATTTTGTTTAAGAATATTATAATAATTATAAAATATAATAATAATAAAGAAAATTAAAATTTTGTTGTAATTCATTATTGTTTGGAACTCATGTTGTAATGCAGGAATTCTTATTCCACGTCACATCACATCGCGTGTACATAAAAAATAAAATAATATTAATAATATATAACAAAAAATTATAATTATTAATAATTAATACTAATATTTCAGTTTAAAATAAAAAATTAGCTAAAAAATTAATAACAAAATTAATTGAACATTTCATTTCATATATTGCATATATTATATATTTATTTTTTATATAGTAAAAATAAATATATAACCAATAATTTTTAAAAATAATAACAAAATAAAAGGAACATTTACTTTTCTACATGCTAACTAATAACTACATAAAAAATAAAAATAAGAATAACAAGTGACTTTTCAGTCACATATATCAAAAAAGCAATAACAAAATAAAAAAAAGCAATAATAAAATTAAAAGCGATATTTCAGTCTTATAATTAATAAATTAAAATGCTTACTCTTTAATTATTATTTTTAATTATTTTAAATATAATATTATTATAGTTTTTTTTTATTAATTAATTAATTTTAACTTGGATGGATAACCTTAATTATATATATATTTTTTTTTTTACAAATAATTATAAATTCGACAACTAGGAGAAAAGCCGATGTAAATATACATATATTTATCAATTACAAAAAAAAAAAAAAAAACAATATTTTTTAATATTATTTTATAATAAAAACCTCTGAGAGTTAACTTTTAGGAATTGTTTTTTTTTGTGTATTTTTACAAAAAAATATGTAATTTTATAATATGAATCAACAAAACATACAAATTACAAATTGAATATTAGTTTTTTTTTAATATAATATAATATTTTAATTTTAATTTTCGTACTTTATTTGGTTATCTATATGTTAATATAATTTCTTCTCCCTAAATAAGCGCCAAATAATTATAATAATAATATTTACAGTTTTTTTTTTAATTTTACAAATTTAATTTTTTTTAATCAATTTTATAATAACAGTCTTTTTCATTCTGAGGTTTTATTTTCTTTTAGAAATCTAGTTTGTATTTTATTATTTATTATTGTTCATTATTATTGTACATCGGCACGTTTATGTTCAATAAGTGCACGAACTGTACCAGTATCAGCAGGTAAATCAAATTTTCGTCAAATTAATGATTTATCTTTGTTGCGTTCATTAGTGGGCAGGCAATCAGATCTACAAATAGCACGAATCCACTTTAAATTTAATTCCTTATCTTTAGGAAATCCAAAAGTTGGAATTGATGGTGCAGAAGGAACATAATTTGATCTACAACCCTGCACCACACAATGTCTCGGCATTATAAAATCCAACAAAAAAACTTATATTAAAAAAATTGCATTTAATTATGTATACCTATAGGTAATTTAAATTGCTTTTAGCACACTTATTTATTATTAAAAATTAAATTATTATTAAAAACTATCAAAATATATAGTTTGTTTTTATTTACAAAAAAAAAATATATTTTTTAGGTTAGAATTTGTGCTAATTTTTATCACATAAATTACACTAGAAATACACAATGCCCGCACAATTTTTTTAGATTAATTTAATCTATTATTATTTAATAACACTTTTAACTACTTTTAGGTTTTTAATAATTATTATTTACCTATTATATTTAACTTTTGCTTCCGAACATTCAGCGCTTGGTATTACCGGCATTTAATTTTGACGTATAATATTATAATTTCTGTGACTACAAATTTTTGCGCATGTATTGTAATGACACGGCTTTTAGTAGTGTTGGTTTGGGCTCAATCCATATATTCTATATCGTTTCTGTACACAATATAATACTTGGGTTAGTAAAACCACTTTCAAATATATTTTTTAAATAATTTACGATTCGTTTTAAGTGAACTTTTTTTACTAAAAGGAATCCAATTTTGAATCACTTGCGGTTTACACTAGAGTATTTCTTGGACATATCATATGTTCTGTGTATGAAATGTTAATATAAAGCAGAATAGTCTGAAAAGTTATGGCAAGTGTAATCACAGCGCAAGTCATAAATTACAAACTTCGTTTCTCGAGTGAGAATTCTGCATTTAAAAACTACATTTTTACAGTTTTATCTTCAAATTTTACAATTTTGCACTCTTTTTATTTTACAAATGAATAAGTTATAAATTCATCACATTTTAAAAATCTAGAAATAAATATTTACAATTTTGATATATTGACTTAATGCTATCTGCATAACATCGTCTAATCGTCGTGATGATTTTTGTCTGCGGCAGGCAAATTTTGCGTTCGTCGGAGACTAACTTGCGGTTTACACGACTTTTTCTTGGACAGAACATATGTCCTGTCTACGAATTATCAAGTGTAAACCAGACAGAACTTCTGTCTCGACAGGAAAATCACGATTTTTCTCTAGACTACTTTTCAGATTTTTTCGTAGATTTTTTTTGACATTTGTTAATTTGAAAATGGCTTTTTTTGATAAAAATGTAAGATTTGCTCTTGAAATTTAAAATTTAATTACTTTGCGGTGATTATTTGAGCGGAAAACTTAGTTTACTACTAAATAAATAAAAGATTGTTGACGACATGATTACAAATGAAATGTTAGACATAAATGTCTGACATCAAATAGCTAGCGTGTTTTTTTTAGCTCTCAAAAAAATCTGTCAGACAGAAATGTCTAACATTTCTGTCAGATATTTATGGTTAGTGCAATCACAGCGTTATTTTTCCACAAGCCGATTTACATTTCCGCCGCATTTTGTCTTCAGCTGTTTATACACACAATGATATTTGACATTTTTGAATTTGTGCCCTATAAGAAATGAGAACCGTAAGCGAACCGCCAGCGAAGTCATTTCTTCATACAAGAGTTCTTTTACGAACCGCTTTTGCAGTTCGTAAACGGACCGTAAACGTAAATGTTAGCACATGAGAATTAAAATAAAAAACGAACCGTAAAGAGTTCACTAAATGCGGTGCGTTTCTGCACCGCTAAAGGTGATTCGTTTTGGATTCGCCAAATTCAGAGCGTTTACGAACCGCCATGGGCGGTTCGTTTTGGGTTTGCCAAATTCGGTCCGCTTACGAACTGCCTTGTCAATTAAAATAAAATTTAAATAAATTTTGGTTTTGGTTGAAATAAAAAAATTAAAAATTTCTTTTTTCAGCACATTTTTTATTTATCACAATATATACATTTTGTTATATTTTTTTTTAAATTATGTATTAGTCGTATATAAAAATAAATACATTACATACTTATATTCTGTTAATCATCTGACTAATTTTCCAGATGCACAGGCCCATTTTTAGCAGCTTTGGCATACTGGAGCGCTTCTTAATGATATGAATAATATCACTAATTCTGGCATTTGGAAATTTAAGAAGAGCACATTCTGAAAGAAAAATTTATTAATAATTGTAATCTTTATATTGAAAATAACATTTTAATTTACCTTTGATAATATTCATTACTGTGAATGTTGCAACTGGTATATTTTCATGGTGACCAAACTAAGAAAAACTGCAGGCAGCTGCTTCTGTTAACACTGCCTTTAAGCAGGCTCGCACGTAATTTTCCAGCGATGCATTTGGTAAATTAGTCAATGTTTTTTTCTAAAAAATAAAAGCATATTGAAAATATTTATATATAATATTTTATATTATGATATTTATATTAGTGTTACTTTAATTATTTAATTTAAACTTACTTTAATTATTTAATTTCAATAAAATTGTAAACAGCAAAAAATACAGCTTCCACTTTTTTCTTTGTTTTGTGTGGTGTGAAATTGTTTATTGAAATTTGACACTTTAAAAATAAAAAAAAATCGAGTTCGCTTTTAGAGAACTAAAAGCGGCACGCTAGCGAACTTGTTTTTATATAGAGAATAAAATACATTTTTTTATTAATGTGTTGGTGAAAAGGCAGTTCAGAAGCGGTATAGTTTGGGTTCGCTAAAAGCGAATTCCCATTTTTTTCTCAAAGGGTGGTTAAATAAATGGCCTATAGAGATTATTTTTATAATATTTATTTTTATAGTCATAAATAAGCGGTCTTTTTTCCACTGCTCTAATTAAATATTAGAAAATTAATATAAATTATATTTTAGAAAAAAAAAAAAAAATTAATATAAATTATATTTTATAAAAAAAAAATTTTTTTTTTAAAAAAAATTATTTAAAGCAATAGTAAGAAATAGGGCGCGGTATGTAAAACATCATCACAAAAAATTTCAGCAACAAATCTTGTATTTTTTTATTAATCTTGCAACATTAAAATCTTGCAATAATAAAATCCAGCACAAGAAAATTTAACATTTTAAAAAAGTTTGACCGAAAGTCCAAATTGCAATAAAAAATCTGACACTGTTTTAATAAAAAAATATAATTTTAATAAAAATCTATTAATACAAAATAAAATTAATTCAAAATTCACTCAAATTTTAAAAATGATTAAGGAGCTGTGGGACTATTTTTTTTTTTTAAAAAAACATTAACATTTATAATAACTATTTTTTATTATAATATATATTTTATGATAATTATTTAATGAACACAAATTTAATTATTTATCTTAATTCTTATTTTAAAGCACGCGTGTTCCAAATGACTGGTAAGACTAGAATGAAGAATGTCTTCTTACATTTTATTATGCTTGAGTTACATTGTCGCTTTCATTACGCTCTCTAAACGAGTTCGAACACGGTCTACAAAAATAGTAGACACAATAGAAAACGTAGATGGGGTAAATAACGACTGTTTATTTACATTTTTTTGACAGAAAAATATTATTTCTAAATTTAATTTTGTAAATTCTTTAATTTTGAATTTAAACTCATAAAATACCTTTTGAAATTTTGAATTGAATTGAAATTTTTTTATTACTTTTTAAATTTTTCTATATTTTGACACTGCAAAGCGCGATGAAAGCGAGAAAATTAAAAGTTGGTCAACTTTTACCGCGGCTACGTTTAGAATGCGTGCATTGTAAGTACTTTCATACAACTCCATACATTTCAACTTTATTTGGAAATCTTTTTGGAATTCTAACAGCTCGTCCCGTTCTTGAAACAATCTGTTGTGGAGGAATATTTGTTGTCGCTGAAACTGGAATGTTATTGTCTTTTAATGTTGGTCTAGGAACTATATTTTCATTTACTAATGAATTAGATGAAGTATTTGTTGATTCATTATTGTGATGTAATAATTCTTCACCATCTTTTGTAAAGTAGGCTGCTTTCAGATGTGACACCACCACAAAAGTAACCTAGCGAGATTTTTTTTTTATAATGCTAGATGAGTAAATGTTGATAGGGAAATTTTAGTGTAGCCAGCGCACAGGCGCCGAAGAATTCGATAGGTAGAAGATAGAGGGCAAAAGAGGATTTCTTTTAACCTTCATGTGAAAATTGATAGGAAGAAAAGTAACACGTAAATGCAATAGTTTATTTTTATAATAAAAAAATTAAATAGCAAGTAAATTTAGTTAGCTGAAACAAAAAATATTTACAGATTCAATCTGATATATAAAAAATATAAAAGTGGTATCCACACACCAAATAATTATTTAAATATATTTGGTGAAATATAGAAAAAAAACAGCACATGGCGGTGAAGAAAAAAATTCCTACAAAAGAAGAAAAATTCAACATTTTGTAATTAGAACAAATTCAACATTATTATACGAAGAAAAAAATAAAATCAACATTTATTGCAGAAAAAAAAAACATTTATATTCATGAACATAAAAATATATGTTCATAAATTTCTGTTCAATTAATTTTTTTAACAATTTTCAAATTGTAATATTTCATTTGTAAATAAAAACTTAAAATAATTTTGTAAACTTATTAAGTTAATTAAATAAATTTAATAATTCAATTAAATAATTTTAATAAATCAATGAAATAAAATTCATTAAGTAAATTAAGTAAACGTTTGTAAAGTCAATTAAATAAATTTCATATATATATTTTAAAAAATATTTTAAAGTAAAGTAAAGTAAAATATTTCATTAAATAAAAGTATATATATATGCTATATAAAAAAATTAATTAAATTATGTTTAACGTAATATAAATATATGTATTGGATTATGTATTTATTAATATTATATTTATTAATATTAAATTTTAGCTCAATCATCATGAAACTACGTGCACTCAGCTTCAACGATGGAATGGATAATATGTGAGTAAAATAAAAATAAAAAAATATATATAACGTAAATTAATAAATACATATACCTATTTGCAAAGTTCCTTTTAAACGGAATATATAAAAAAGATATAGTTATACAACTTAACGTAATAAATACACTTATTTGCAAATTTCTTTTTCAAAAAAAATTAAATAAAATAAAACAAACATAATTGACTTTCAATATATAAATACATAAACATATATATATATCAAAAATAATTCTATTACAATATGCAAATAATTTAAAGAAAAAAAAAAAATCAATATACATTAATTAATGTAATAATGTACAAACAAAATATATATAGATATATATAGCATTTTCAGGTCAATTTAGTCTTTACATTTTAAAATAGTCTTTTTATTTTAGAATCGGTACTATATATAATTTGTAGGTTGTGTTATGTCTTTTTATTTTTCTTTATTTACTTGGTTGGTTGGTTTACAAGGGGATGACGGAATCAAAGTCCCTCGCGCACTTGAGCCTATTAAGGCCTACTGGCCCGTAAAAAGACTATTTTGAAATGTAAAAAGACTAAATTGACCTGAAAATGCTATATATAAAAACAAAAAAAGAATATTTAAATAATGTTTTCTTAAAAATATGTAAATATCTATATTAAATTAATTATCAAATTCTATAAATTTTATTAAAAAAAAAAAATATATTAAATTAAGTAATATGAAACGTTTTCTTCAAAATATATAAATATATATATTAAATTAATTATCAATAAATTTTATTCAAAGATAAACTATATATAAAAATAGATAAAGTAATATGAAACGCTTTCTTAAAATATATAAAAAATATATATATATTAAATAAAATATCAAATTTGGTTTAATGTTATTCAAAAAAAAAAAAGAACCAATATAAAAAAAAGTAATATGAAACGCTTTCGTAAAAATATATAAAAATATCTATTAAATTAATTATCGAATTCTGTAAATTTTATTCAAAGAAAACCTATATTTATAAAACAGATAAAGTAAAATGAAACGTTCCTTAAATATATATTAATATATGTATGAAATTAATAATAAAATGTTGTTATATTAAATTTAAAAAAATAATTATATAAATTTTATAGAGTTAAATTACTTTATTAAAATATATTTAAACATTACTCATTCAATTTCTAGAGATTTTTTTGTTGTAATATGCAGGTTTATGGTTTTTTACGGTGTTGATTTAAGAATGATTGGTTGAGATGATCATATGAATTAAAGTAGGGAATTATTAGCATAATGCAGATGACGCGCTTGTAATTCATTGGTAGGGTGGGAACAGCCATCGGGAGTTGAATGATCTATTCCTCCATTTCATGTAATCCTATATGGATAATAGTTTAAAAGTGACAAATGGCGCCCAAGAAGTTTTTTTTCTTCTGTTGTTCGTTAGTTTTCAGTTCGGTTGTTTTTGTTAAAGTAATTTTTTTGATGATCACTTCAAGTAGCTTTTATATTTTTTTTTTGTTACGTAGTTATTTATATGCGTTTTCGTTAGATTTTGAAATAAAATGTGTCTGTTATGTAAAGTAATTAATAAAATTAAAATCGGTTAAATAAACATATTATTTATTCGATTGTGGATGTATATATTTATTTTATGTTTTTGTCATATTTTTCTAATTGAAAGTATGCCTAATAAAAAATATATATATATCAAAGTAAAAATAAAGTAAAATCAGTAAAATATTAATGTTAGATAATCAAAAACATATAGTTATGAAATGTTTTGCTTCAATAAAAGGAGTTCATTTTCGTAATCACCGTATGTGTGAAGTGGTCGGGTGAATGTATGGATTTGACTTTGTTTATTTGTAAATATAAATGGTATTTATTTTGTTTTCGGTAATTGAATATTTGTTTTCGTAATCACTCCGAATGTCTGGAATAGATCGGTAGATGGCTGTTTTTCATTGCGACGGGTGGAGCGTTAATGTTATTTATTTATTCGTCGATAAAATGGTACAGCTTATGTTGTGGGAGAAGTTGTGAATTGCGAGATTTTATTGGGTTTTAAGTTTACGTGATGGTATGTCATGCAAACGGAATACTTCTTGTTTGCATTTGCGACTATCATTGAGTTAAAATCTGTAGAATCGGGAAAAGAATGTGATTAGCGTTGGTCATTTATTTTATTAAAATGAGAATGAAATAAATTTGCACGCTACATGAATTTCTAAATTCGATGTCCATGTTGGTTATCTATTTAAAGTTTGTTTAAAATTTTCAATTTAATTTTTTTTTGTAAAGCAGATTATAATCAATAACATTTTTTTTATATAGTTGGTATAAAATTTATAAATGATCAAATAAACTGTGGAGAGTACAGGGTTTAATATTTGGAGTCATTTGTAAATTTGCCCCATGTAGCATTTATTGCAAAATGATGTACTAGAATAAAATATAAATACAGCACAGAGGATGATAATGGTATGAACACAATGATATGATAATGGTATCTTATGATCAAGTTATGACTTTTCAATCGTGCGGACGTGTTTTAATTTAGCTCTGTTAATTTCAATAATTTAAATTACTTTTTAACTGTTTATTACTGTAGCAATTTTTTTTTTGATTTTTGTCGCAGTTTAAACTTTTAATTAATTATGTCTCTGTTTTATAAGCTCAAATAAAAAAAAATTATTAGCATAAATATATACTTAGACTTCAATTTGAAACTTTTATATAAATTAATTATTGATTGAACTTGGTGCACAGTTCATTATTTTTGTTGTAATACATAACTTTTTAATATGTATAAATGCAGTAGTGATAACTGTTGCGTTAATGATGTTGATGCAGGCTCATCAGACTTAATCACTTGTAAAGGTATTTGCTCGAACTTATACCACTCACAGTGTATTGATCTTAGCAGAACTGCTTCTAAATACTTTAAAGAGTAAAAACAAGTTTTTTTTTGTTTTTTTTTGTAGTGAATGTAGAGATATTAATATTTCACACATTATGCTGGCAATTAAGTCAAGTAATGATATATTAAAAGATATCTCCATCACTATAGAAAATTTAAGAAAAAAAATCTCTTATAGCCGAACAAAAAGCTCTCAAGTTAGAAGAGAATAATAAATCATTATTTCAACATATTGACGAGTTGTGTTGTCTAATTGATAGAATGGTTAAAACTTACAATAATCAATCAACAAGCACGGAAATTGTTTTGAACAAAGCTGAGAAACATTTTATTAATTTTGAACAATTTTCGGATAGTATTTCAACAGGTATTGATTTGGTAATTAAAAACCTAAAATTTAATCTGGAAAATATTTACTCATCCATAAAGAAAGTTAATTTATCCGTTGAAGGTATTTCCACAAAATTTGATTCATTTTTTGACAAGTGTTTATCTGATAACACAAATAATTTACAGAAAATTATTAATGAAATAAATCATTTAAATTGTATTACCGACATTGGTGATTTACAAGCTAAATTTTCTCATTACGGTGAAAAATTTGTGTCAGCTAAATTACTTTTAAATGACGCTATAGATGAGTTAAAATGTAAAAATATGATTAATTGTGCTAATGAAACCATCCCTAACGTGTCTTTAGGAAGAAATCAACTTTCTATTGGCGATGAATTCATTATTACCACCAACACTATTAATTGCGACAATTTCCAGGATAATAATAATTGTGAAATTAATCACAATACCTCTGCACCTTCAATTCCTACTAATCTCACAATTGCACGTAGTTCGTTATTCGTCAGAGGAACTCCAGCTTCAGCGGAAGCGAATTGGCTTAAAAGTTTAATTTCTAAGACATTTGGGATTACTGATGTTGATTACAAAAAAGTTTCCCCGCGCTACATGAAATGCATCTGCATCGTTTTGGATTGATAAAATAATGGTACAAAATATAAAAATGCATTGAGTACTTCTATTGACAATAATGTCAACACTGTAAGAATTACTAAAACTAGTAACAATATTAGTATAAATAAGAATACAAATCAAAATATAAAAAATAGTAAGTCTTTTGATATTAATAATAATAATAAAAAAAAAATTAAATAAATTTGAAAATAAAAAAATTAATAATATTAATATTAAAAAAAAAATTAGTAACTCAAATACCAATAAAATTGTTTCGAATAATAATAAAACTAAATGTAATTGTAATAATAATATTGTAAACAAGAATAATAGTAAGTTGAATGCAAAAAATAGAAATATTGTGAGTAAGAATAACAGTAATATTAGTAAAATTAAAACTGTTAGTAGTAAAAGTCATAAAACCACTAAAACTAACGTCAGCCTAAATAGTAGTAATAATAGTAAATATTCAAACTTCATTCAAAGTGAAACTTTTAGAGTAGGGGATCCCACCACCATTGCTCCTTCTATTGTCCCTACTAATAATACTAACAGTGCTGTCCCCACTAATCAAATTAATACTAATATTCCTTTGTGTGATAGTATCCCTACTAATAATAACATTAATATTCATAAACCTGATGACATTCCCATTAATAATTTTGTAAACCCTTTATTACCGCATATTGCGAGGCTGTAAAAAAATGCTGATATATAAGAAATATAAAAGTGGTATCCACACACCAAATAATTATTTATATATTTGGTGAAATATAGAAAAAAACAGCACATGGCGGTGAATAAAAAAATTCCTACAAAAGAAGAAAAATTCAACATTTTGTAATTAGAACAAATTCAACATTATTATACGAAGAAAAAAATAAAATCAACATTTATTGCAGAAAAAAAAAACATTTATATTCATTAACATAAAAATATATGTTCATAAATTTCTGTTCAATTAATATTTTTAACAATTTTCAAATTGTAATATTTCATTTGCAAATAAAAACTTAAAATAATTTTGTAAATTTATTAAGTTAATTAAATAAATTTAATAATTCAATTATATAATTGTAATAAGTCAATGAAATAAAATTTATTAAGTAAATTAAGTAAACGTTTGTAAAGTCAATTAAATAAATTTCATATATATATTTTAAAGTAAAGTAAAGTAAAATATTTCATTAAATAAAAGTATATATATATGCTATATAAAAAAATTAATTAAATTATGTTTAACGTAATATAAATATATGTATTGGATAAGCAAAAGGTATATGTTATATATTTATTAATTATCATGAAACTACGTGCACTCAGCTTAAACGATGGAATGGATAATATGTGAGTAAAATAAAAAATAAAAAATATATATAACGTAAATTAATAAATACATATACCTATTTGCAAAGTTCCTTTTAAACGGAATATATAAAAAAGATATAGTTATACAACTTAACGTAATAAAAACATTTAAATAAAATAAAACAAACATAATTGACTTTCAATATATACATAAACATATATATATCAAAAATAATTCTATTACAATATGCAAATAATTTAAATAAAAAAATCAATATACATTGTACAAACAAAATATATATAGATATATATATATAAACAAAATTTAAATAATGTTTTCTTAAAAATATGTAAATATCTATATTAAATTAATTATCAAATTTTATAAATTTTATTAAAAAAAAATATATATTAAGTAATATGAAACGTTTTCTTAAAAATATATAAATATATATATTAAATTAATTATCAATAAATTTTATTCAAAGATAAACTATATATATAAATAGATAAAGTAATATGAAACGTTTTCTTAAAATATATAAAATATATATATATATGAAGTGAAATATTAAATTTGGTTTAATGTTATTCAAAAAAAAAAAAAAAGAACCAATATAAAAAAAAAGTAATATGAAACAATATATAAAAATATCTATTAAATTAATTATCGAATTCTGTAAATTTTATTCAAAGAAAACCTATATTTATAAAACAGATAAAGTAAAATGAAACGTTCCTTAAATATATATTAATATATGTATGAAATTAATAATAAAATGTTGTTATATTAAATTTAAAAAAAAAAATTATATAAATTTTATAGAGTTAAATTACTTTATTAAAATATATTTAAACATTACTCATTCAATTTCTTGAGATTTGTAATATGCAGGTTTAGGGTTTTTTTTAGGGTGTTGATTTGAGGATGATTGGTTGAGATGATCATATGAATTAAAGTAGGGAATTATTAGCATAATGCAGATGACGCGTTTGTAATTCATTGGTAGGGTGGGAACAGTCATCTGGGAATTGAATCATCTATTCCTCCATTTCATGTAATCCTATATGGATAATAGTTTAAAAGTGACAAATGGCGCCCAAGAAGTTTTTTTTCTTCTGTTGTTCGTTAGTTTTCAGTTCGGTTGTTTTTGTTAAAGTAATTTTTTTGATGATCACTTCAAGTAGCTTTTATATTTTTTTTTGTTACGTAGTTATTTATATGCGTTTTCGTTAGATTTTGAAATAAAATGTGTCTGTTATGTAAAGTAATTAATAAAATTAAAATCGGTTAAATAAACATATTATTTATTCGATTGTGGATGTATATATTTATTTTATGTTTTTGTCATATTTTTCTAATTGAAAGTATGCCTAATAAAAAATATATATATATCAAAGTAAAAATAAAGTAAAATCAGTAAAATATTAATGTTAGATAATCAAAAACATATAGTTATGAAATGTTTTGCTTCAATAAAAGGAGTTCATTTTCGTAATCACCGTATGTGTGGAGTGGTCGGGTGAATGTATGGATTTGACTTTGTTTATTTGTAAATATAAATGGTATTTTTTGTTTTCGGTAATTGAATATTTGTTTTCGTAATCACTCCGAATGTCTGGAATAGATCGGTAGATGGCTGTTTTTCATTGCGACGGGTGGAGCGTTAATGTTATTTATTTATTCGTCGATAAAATGGTACAGCTTATGTTGTGGGAGAAGTTGTGAATTGCGAGATTTTATTGGGTTTTAAGTTTACGTGATGGTATGTCATGCAAACGGAATACTTCTTGTTTGCATTTGCGACAATCATTGAGTTAAAATCTGTAGAATCGGGAAAAGAATGTGATTAGTGTTGTTCATTTATTTTATTAAAATAAGAATGAAATAAATTTGCACGCTACATGAATTTCTAAATTCGATGTCCATGTTGGTTATCTATTTAAAGTTTGTTTAAAATTTTCAATTTAATTTTTTTTTGTAAAGCAGATTATAATCAATAACATTTTTTTTATATAGTTGGTATATAATTTATAAATGATCAAATAAACTGTGGAGAGTACAGGGTTTAATATTTGGAGTCATTTGTAAATTTGCCCCATGTAGCATTTATTGCAAAATGATGTACTAGAATAAAATATAAATACAGCACAGAGGATGATAATGGTATGAACACAATGATATGATAATGGTATGTTATGATCAAGTTATGACTTTTCAATCGTTCGGACGTGTTTTAATTTAGCTCTGTTAATTTCAATAATTTAAATTACTTTTTAACTGTTTATTACTGTAGCAATTTTTTTTTTGATTTTTGTCGCAGTTTAAACTTTTAATTAATTATGTCTCTGTTTTATAAGCTCAAATAAAAAAAAATTATTAGCATAAATATATACTTAGACTTCAATTTGAAACTTTTATATAAATTAATTATTGATTGAACTTGGTGCACAGTTCATTATTTTTGTTGTAATACATAACTTTTTAATATGTATAAATGCAGTAGTGATAACTGTTGCGTTAATGATGTTGATGCAGGCTCATCAGACTTAATCACTTGTAAAGGTATTTGCTCAAACTTATACCACTCACAGTGTATTGATCTTAGCAGAACTGCTTCTAAATACTTTAAAGAGTAAAAACAAGTTTTTTTTTTGTTTTTTTTTGTAGTGAATGTAGAGATATTAATATTTCACACATTATGCTGGCAATTAAGTCAAGTAATGATATATTAAAAGATATCTCCATCACTATAGAAAATTTAAGAAAAAAAATCTCTTATAGCCGAACAAAAAGCTCTCAAGATAGAAGAGAATAATAAATCATTATTTCAACATATTGACGAGTTGTGTTGTCTAATTGATAGAATGGTTAAAACTTACAATAATCAATCAACAAGCACGGAAATTGTTTTGAACAAAGCTGAGAAACATTTTATTAATTTTGAACAATTTTCGGATAGTATTTCAACAGGTATTGATTTGGTAATTAAAAACCTAAAATTTAATCTGGAAAATATTTACTCATCCATAAAGAAAGTTAATTTATCCGTTGAAGGTATTTCCACAAAATTTGATTCATTTTTTGACAAGTGTTTATCTGATAACACAAATAATTTACAGAAAATTATTAATGAAATAAATCATTTAAATTGTATTACCGACATTGGTGATTTACAAGCTAAATTTTCTCATTACGGTGAAGAATTTGTGTCAGCTAAATTACTTTTAAATGACGCTATAGATGAGTTAAAATGTAAAAATATGATTAATTGTGTTAATGAAACCATCCCTAACGTGTCTTTAGGAAGAAATCAACTTTCTATTGGCGATGAATTCATTATTACCACCAACACTATTAATTGCGACAATTTCCAGGATAATAATAATTGTGAAATTAATCACAATACCTCTGCACCTTCAATTCCTACTAATCCCACAATTGCACGTAGTTCGTTATTCGTCAGAGGAACTCCAGCTTCAGCGGAAGCGAATTGGCTTAAAAGTTTAATTTCTAAGACATTTGGGATTACTGATGTTGATTACAAAAAAGTTTCCCCGCGCTACATGAAATGCATCTGCATCGTTTTGGATTGATAAAATAAAAAATAATGGTACAAAATATAAAAATGCATTGAGTACTTCTATTGACAATAATGTCAACACTGTAAGAATTACTAAAACTAGTAACAATATTAGTATAAATAAGAATACAAATCAAAATATAAAAAATAGTAAGTCTTTTGATATTAATAATAATAATAAAAAAAAAATTAAATAAATTTGAAAATAAAAAAATTAATAATATTAATATTAAAAAAAAAATTAGTAACTCAAATACCAATAAAATTGTTTCGAATAATAATAAAACTAAATGTAATTGTAATAATAATATTGTAAACAAGAATAATAGTAAGTTGAATGCAAAAAATAGAAATATTGTGAGTAAAGCCTCAAATACATTCAGCAAAAAGTAACAAAAAGTGCCACTTTTTGAAAATTATGTTTTGTTGCTTTTCATTCCATTAAAATTTATATCAATCCCTTTCATTTTTCATAAAGTGAAAACGGAAAAAACTCAAAACATTCAAGCTTTAAAAAATTGGAAAAAAGTGGAAGCTCTAAAATACTAACACATATAAACATTTGCATAGTTTTCCCGGCAGGATTTAGAAAAAGCTTCAGAAAAAGGTAAAAATTTATGATATATATCAATAAAGGTTTGGGTATATGATAAACAAATGGTTTTACTATATGATAAATGAATTACATTTGACATGATAAATCAATTTCAAATATGATAAATCATAAATATAGAAACCAAACCGAATGAAAATAATTATTTTTTATAAAATAATCTGTCAAGTATTAAATCAAATTTCAAAAAAATATTAATAGCTTTTTACAACAAAAAGAGCTTTTATTTAGTTCATAATTATTCTTACTGGGGGAGTTGTCATATAAACAACATTTTAAATTTTTTCACTTTTTCACTTTTTTTCACTTGTTGCTGAATGTATTTGAGGCTTAAGAGTAACAGTAATATTAGTAAAATTAAAACTGTTAGTAGTAAAAGTAATAAAACCACTAAAACTAACGTCAGCCTCAATAGTAGTAATAATAGTAAGTATTCAAACTTCATTCAAAGTGAAACTTTTAGAGTAGGGGATCCCACCACCATTGCTCCTTCTATTGTCCCTACTAATAATACTAACAGTGGTGTCCCCACTAATCAAATTAATACTAATATTCCTTTGTGTGATAGTATCCCTACTAATAATAACATTAATATTCATAAACCTGATGACATTCCCATTAATAATTTTGTAAACCCTTTATTACCGCATATTGCGAGGCTGTAAAAAAATGCTGATATATAAGAAATATAAAAGTGGTATCCACACACCAAATAATTATTTATATATTTGGTGAAATATAGAAAAAAAACAGCACATGGCGGTGAATAAAAAAATTCCTACAAAAGAAGAAAAATTCAACATTTTGTAATTAGAACAAATTCTACATTATTATACGAAGAAAAAAATAAAATCAACATTTATTGCAGAAAAAAAAACATTTATATTCATGAACATAAAAATATATGTTCATAAATTTCTGTTCAATTAATTTTTTTTAACAATTTTCAAATTGTAATATTTCATTTGCAAATAAAAACTTAAAATAATTTTGTAAATGTATTAAGTTAATTAAATAAATTTAATAATTCAATTATATAATTGTAATAAGTCAATGAAATAAAATTCATTAAGTAAATTCAGTAAACGTTTGTAAAGTCAATTAAATAAATTTCATA
This sequence comes from Rhamphomyia laevipes, assembly GCA_963920725.1. NCBI lineage: Eukaryota > Metazoa > Arthropoda > Insecta > Diptera > Empididae > Rhamphomyia > Rhamphomyia laevipes. The sequence goes on from OY987255.1 coordinate 40,085,025, forward strand.
TATATATTTTAAAGTAAAATAAAGTAAAATATTTCATTAAATAAAAGTATATATATATGCTATATAAAAAAATTAATTAAATTATGTTTAACGTAATATAAATATATGTATTGGATAAGCAAAAGGTATATGTTATATATTTATTAATTATCATGAAACTACGTGCACTCAGCTTCAACGATGGAATGGATAATATGTAAGTAAAATAAAAAATAAAAAAATATATATAACGTAAATTAATAAATACATATACCTATTTGCAAAGTTCTTTTTAAACGGAATATATAAAAAAGATATAGTTATACAACTTAACGTAATAAATACACTTATTTGCAAATTTCTTTTAAAAAAAACATTTAAATAAAATAAAACAAACATAATTGACTTTCAATATATACATAAACATATATATATCAAAAATAATTCTATTACAATATGCAAATAATTTAAATAAAAAAAATCAATATACATTGTACAAACAAAATATATATAGATATATATATATAAACAAAATTTAAATAATGTTTTCTTAAAAATATGTAAATATCTATATTAAATTAATTATCAAATTTTATAAATTTTATTAAAAAAAAATATATATATTAAGTAATATGAAACGTTTTCTTAAAAATATATAAATATATATATTAAATTAATTATCAATAAATTTTATTCAAAGATAAACTATATATATAAATAGATAAAGTAATATGAAACGTTTTCTTAAAATATATAAAATATATATATATATGAAGTGAAATATTAAATTTGGTTTAATGTTATTCAAAAAAAAAAAAAAAGAATCAATATAAAAAAAAAGTAATATGAAACAATATATAAAAATATCTATTAAATTAATTATCGAATTCTGTAAATTTTATTCAAAGAAAACCTATATTTATAAAACAGATAAAGTAAAATGAAACGTTCCTTAAATATATATTAATATATGTATGAAATTAATAATAAAATGTTCTTATATTAAATTTAAAAAACAAAATTATATAAATTTTATAGAGTTAAATTACTTTATTAAAATATATTTAAACATTACTCATTCAATTTCTTGAGATTTGTAATATGCAGGTTTAGGGTTTTTTTTAGGGTGTTGATTTGAGGATGATTGGTTGAGATGATCATATGAATTAAAGTAGGGAGTTATTACCATAATGCAGATGACGCGTTTGTAATTCATTGGTAGGGTGGGAACAGTCATCTGGGAATTGAATCATCTATTCCTCCATTTCATGTAATTATTTTCTTTTGTCGTCTATTTGTAATAGGGAAACCCAGTGAGCATAGCCGGTGGACACAGGCCAACCCTATATGGATAATAGATTAAAAGTGACAAATGGCGCCCAAGAAGTTTTTTTTCTTCTGTTGTTCGTTATTTTTCAGTTCGGTTGTTTTCGTTAAAGTAATTTTTTTGATGATCACTTCAAGTAGCTTTTGCATTTTTTTTTTGTTACGTAGTTATTTATATGCGTTTTCGTTAGATTTTGAAATAAAATATGTCTGTTATGTAAAGTAATTAATAAAATTAAAATCGGTTAAATAAACATATTATTTATTCGATTGTGGATGTATATATTTATTTTATGTTTTTGTCATATTTTTCTAATTGAAAGTATGCATAATAAAAAATATATATATATCAAAGTAAAAATAAAGTAAAATCAGTAAAATATTAATGTTAGATAATCAAAAACATATAGTTATGAAATGTTTTGCTTCAATAAACGGAGTTCATTTTCGTAATCACCGTATGTCTGGAGTGGTCGGGTGAATGTATGGATTTGACTTTGTTTATTTGTAAATATAAATGGTATTTATTTTGTTTTCGGTAATTGAATATTTGTTTTCGTAATGACTCCGAATGTCTGGAATAGATCGGTAGATGGTTGTTTTTCATTGCGACGGGTGGAGCGTTAATGTTATTTATTTATTCGTCGATAAAATTGAACAGCTTATGTTGTGGGAGAAGTTGTGAATTGCGAGATTTTATTGGGTTTTAAGTTTACGTGATGGTATGTCATGCAAACGGAATAGTTCTTGTTTACATTTGCGACTATCATTGGGTTAAAAATTAAAATCTGTAGAATCGGGAAAAGAATGTGATTAGCGTTGGTCATTTATTTTATTAAAATAAGAATGAAATAAATTTGCACGCTACATGAATTTCTAAATTCGATGTCCATGTTGTTTATCTCTTTAAAGTTTGTTTAAAATTTTCAATTTAATTTTTTTTGTAAAGCAGATTATAATCAATAACATTTTTTTTATATAGTTGGTATATAATTTATAAATGATCAAATAAACTGTGGAGAGGACAGGGTTTAATATTTGGAGTCATTTGTAAATTTGCCCCATGTAGCATTTATTGCAAAATGATGTACTAGAATAAAATATAAATACAGCACAGAGGATGATAATGGTATGAACACAATAATATGATAATGGTATCTTATGATCAAGTTATGACTTTTCAATCGTTCGGACGTGTCTTAATTTAGCTCTGTTAATTTAAATAATTTAAATTACTTTTTAACTGTTTATTACTGTAGCAATTTTTTTTTTTGCTTATTGTCGCAGTTTAAACTTTTAATTAATTATGTCTCTGTTTTATAAGCTCAAATAAAAAAAAATTATTAGCATAAATATATACTTAGACTTGAATTTGAAACTTTTATATAAATTAATTATTGATCAAACTTGGTGCACAGTTCATTATATCACTGCATTTTTTTTTTGTAATACATAACTTTTTAATATGTATAAATGCAGTAGTGATAACTGTTGCGTTAATGATGTTGATGCAGGCTCATCAGACTTAATCGCTTGTTAAGGTATTTGCTCGAACTTATACCACTCACAGTGTATTGGTCTTAGCCGAACTGCATCTAAATACTTTAAAGAGCAAAAACAAGGTTTTCTATTTTTTTGTAGTGAATGTAGAGACATTAATTTTTCACACATTATGTTGGCAATTAAGTCAAATAATGATACATATATTAAAAGATATCTCCATCACTACAGAAAATTTAAAAAAAAAATCTTTTATAGCCGAACAAAAAGCTCTCAAGTTAGAAGAGAATAATAAATCACTATTTCAACATGTTGACGAGTTGTGTTGTCTAATTGATAGAATGGTTAAAACTTACAATAATCAATCAACAAGCACGGAAATTGTTTTGAACAAAGCTGAGAAACATTTTATTAATTTTGAACAATTTTCGGATAGTATTTCAACAGGTATTGATTTGGTAATTAAAAACCTAAAATTTAATCTGGAAAATATTTACTCATCCATAAAGAAAGTTAATTTATCCGTTGAAGGTATTTCCACAAAATTTGATTCATTTTTTGACAAGTGTTTATCTGATAACACAAATAATTTACAGAAAATTATTAATGAAATAAATCATTTAAATTGTATTACCGACATTGGTGATTTACAAGCTAAATTTTCTCATTACGGTGAAGAATTTGTGTCAGCTAAATTACTTTTAAATGACGCTATAGATGAGTTAAAATGTAAAAATATGATTAATTGTGTTAATGAAACCATCCCTAACGTGTCTTTAGGAAGAAATCAACTTTCTATTGGCGATGAATTCATTATTACCACCAACACTATTAATTGCGACAATTTCCAGGATAATAATAATTGTGAAATTAATCACAATACCTCTGCACCTTCAATTCCTACTAATCCCACAATTGCACGTAGTTCGTTATTCGTCAGAGGAACTCCAGCTTCAGCGGAAGCGAATTGGCTTAAAAGTTTAATTTGTAAGAAATTTGGGATTACTGATGTTGATTACAAAAAAGTTTCCCCGCGCTACATGAAATGCATCTGCATCGTTTTGGATTGATAAAATAAAAAATAATGGTACAAAATATAAAAATGCATTGAGTACTTCTATTGACAATAATGTCAACACTGTAAGAATTACTAAAACTAGTAACAATATTAGTATAAATAAGAATACAAATCAAAATATAAAAAATAGTAAGTCTTTTGATATTAATAATAATAATAAAAAAAAAAATTAAATAAATTTGAAAATAAAAAAATTAATAATATTAATATTAAAAAAAAAATTAGTAACTCAAATACCAATAAAATTGTTTCGAATAATAATAAAACTAAATGTAATTGTAATAATAATATTGTAAACAAGAATAATAGTAAGTTGAATGCAAAAAATAGAAATATTGTGAGTAAGAATAACAGTAATATTAGTAAAATTAAAACTGTTAGTAGTAAAAGTCATAAAACCACTAAAACTAACGTCAGCCTAAATAGTAGTAATAATAGTAAATATTCAAACTTCATTCAAAGTGAAACTTTTAGAGTAGGGGATCCCACCACCATTGCTCCTTCTATTGTCCCTACTAATAATACTAACAGTGCTGTCCCCACTAATCAAATTAATACTAATATTCCTTTGTGTGATAGTATCCCTACTAATAATAACATTAATATTCATAAACCTGATGACATTCCCATTAATAATTTTGTAAACCCTTTATTACCGCATATTGCGAGGCTGTAAAAAAATGCTGATATATAAGAAATATAAAAGTGTATCCACACACCAAATAATTATTTATATATTTGGTGAAATATAGAAAAAAACAGCACATGGCGGTGAATAAAAAAATTCCTACAAAAGAAGAAAAATTCAACATTTTGTAATTAGAACAAATTCAACATTATTATACGAAGAAAAAAATAAAATCAACATTTATTGCAGAAAAAAAAAACATTTATATTCATGAACATAAAAATATATGTTCATAAATTTCTGTTCAATTAATTTTTTTTAACAATTTTCAAATTGTAATATTTCATTTGTAAATAAAAACTTAAAATAATTTTGTAAATTTATTAAGTTAATTAAATAAATTTAATAATTCAATTATATAATTGTAATAAGTCAATGAAATAAAATTTATTAAGTAAATTAAGTAAACGTTTGTAAAGTCAATTAAATAAATTTCATATATATATTTTAAAGTAAAGTAAAGTAAAATATTTCATTAAATAAAAGTATATATATATGCTATATAAAAAAATTAATTAAATTATGTTTAACGTAATATAAATATAAGTATTGGATAAGCAAAAGGTATATGTTATATATTTATTAATTATCATGAAACTACGTGCACTCAGCTTCAACGATGGAATGGATAATATGTGAGTAAAATAAAAAATAAAAAAATATATATAACGTAAATTAATAAATACATATACCTATTTGCAAAGTTCCTTTTAAACGGAATATATAAAAAAGATATAGTTATACAACTTAACGAAATAAAAACATTTAAATAAAATAAAACAAACATAATTGACTTTCAATATATACATAAACATATATATATCAAAAATAATTCTATTACAATATGCAAATAATTTAAATAAAAAAATCAATATACATTGTACAAACAAAATATATATACATATATATATATAAACAAAATTTAAATAATGTTTTCTTAAAAATATGTAAATATCTATATTAAATTAATTATCAAATTTTATAAATTTTATTAAAAAAAAATATATATTAAGTAATATGAAACGTTTTCTTAAAAATATATAAATATATATATTAAATTAATTATCAATAAATTTTATTCAAAGATAAACTATATATATAAATAGATAAAGTAATATGAAACGTTTTCTTAAAATATATATATATATGAAGTGAAATATTAAATTTGGTTTAATGTTATTCAAAAAAAAAAAAAAAAAGAACCAATATAAAAAAAAAGTAATATGAAACAATATATAAAAATATCTATTAAATTAATTATCGAATTCTGTAAATTTTATTCAAAGAAAACCTATATTTATAAAACAGATAAAGTAAAATGAAACGTTCCTTAAATATATATTAATATATGTATGAAATTAATAATAAAATGTTGTTATATTAAATTTAAAAAAAAAAATTATATAAATTTTATAGAGTTAAATTACTTTATTAAAATATATTTAAACATTACTCATTCAATTTCTTGAGATTTGTAATATGAAGGTTTAGGGTTTTTTTTAGGGTGTTGATTTGAGGATGATTGGTTGAGATGATCATATGAATTAAAGTAGGGAATTATTAGCATAATGCAGATGACGCGTTTGTAATTCATTGGTAGGGTGGGAACAGTCATCTGGGAATTGAATCATCTATTCCTCCATTTCATGTAATTATTTTCTTTTGTCGTCTATTTGTAATAGGGAAACTCAGTGAGCATAGCCGGTGGACACAGGCCAGCCCTATATGGATAATAGATTAAAAGTGACAAATGGCGCCCAAGAAGTTTTTTTTCTTCTGTTGTTCGTTATTTTTCAGTTCGGTTGTTTTCGTTAAAGTAATGTTTTTGATGATCACTTCAAGTAGCTTTTGCATTTTTTTTTGTTACCTAGTTATTTATATGCGTTTTCGTTAGATTTTGAAATAAAATGTGTCTGTTATGTAAAGTAATTAATAAAATTAAAATCGGTTAAATAAACATATTATTTATTCGATTGTGGATGTATATATTTATTTTATGTTTTTGTCATATTTTTCTAATTGAAAGTATGCCTAATAAAAAATATATATATATCAAAGTAAAAATAAAGTAAAATCAGTAAAATATTAATGTTAGATAATCAAAAACATATAGTTATGAAATGTTTTGCTTCAATAAAAGGAGTTCATTTTCGTAATCACCGTATGTCTGGAGTGGTCGGGTGAATGTATGGATTTGACTTTGTTTATTTGTAAATATAAATGGTATTTATTTTGTTTTCGGTAATTGAATATTTGTTTTCGTAATGACTCCGAATGTCTGGAATAGATCGGTAGATGGTTGTTTTTCATTGCGACGGGTGGAGCGTTAATGTTATTTATTTATTCGTCGATAAAATTGTACAGCTTATGTTGTGGGAGAAGTTGTGAATTGCGAGATTTTATTGGGTTTTAAGTTTACGTGATGGTATGTCATGCAAACGGAATAGTTCTTGTTTACATTTGCGACTATCATTGGGTTAAAATTTAAAATCTGTAGAATCGGGAAAAGAATGTGATTAGCGTTGGTCATTTATTTTATTAAAATAAGAATGAAATAAATTTGCACGCTACATGAAGTTCTAAATTCGATGTCCATGTTGGTTATCTATTTAAAGTTTGTTTAAAATTTTCAATTTAATTTTTTTTTGTAAAGTAGATTATTATCAATAACATTTTTTTATATAGTTGGTATATAATTTATAAATGATCAAATTAACTGTGGAGAGGACAGGGTTTAATATTTGGAGTCATTTGTAAATTTGCCCCATGTAGCATTTATTGCAAAATGATGTACTAGAATAAAATATAAATACAGCACAGAGGATGATAATGGTATGAACACAATGATATGATAATGGTATCTTATGATCAAGTTATGACTTTTCAATCGTTCGGACGTGTTTTAATTTAGCTCTGTTAATTTCAATAATTTAAATTACTTGTTAACTGTTTATTACTGTAGCAATATTTTTTTTGCTTATTGTCGCAGTTTAAACTTTTAATTAATTATGTCTCTGTTTTATAAGCTCAAATAAAAAAAAAATTATTAGCATAAATATATACTTAGACTTGAATTTGAAACTTTTATATAAATTAATAATTGATTGAACTTGGTGCACAGTTCATTATATCACTGCATTTTTTTTTGTAATACATAACTTTTAAATATGTATAAATGCAGTAGTGATAACTGTTGCGTTAATGATGTTGATGCAGGCTCATCAAACTTAATTGCTTGTAAAGGTATTTGCTCGAACTTATACCACTCACAGTGTATTGGTCTTAGCCGAACTGCATCTAAATACTTTAAAGAGCAAAAACAAGGTTTTCTATTTTTTTGTAGTGAATGTAGACACATTAATCTTTCACACATTATGCTGGCAATTAAGTCAAATAATGATATATTAAAAGATATCTCCATCACTATAGAAAATTTAAAAAAAAAATCTCTTATAGCCGAACAAAAAGCTCTCAAGATAGAAGAGAATAATAAACCATTATTTCAACATGTTGACGAGTTGTGTTGTCTAATTGATAGAATGGTTAAAATTTACAATAATCAATCAACAAGCACGGAAATTGTTTTGAACAAAGCTGAGAAACATTTTATTAATTTTGAACAATTTTCGGATAGTATTTCAACAAGTATTGATTTGGTAATTAAAAACCTAAAATTTAATCTGGAAAATATTTACTCATCCATAAAGAAAGTTAATTTATCCGTTGAAGGTATTTCCACAAAATTTGATTCATTTTTTGACAAGTGTTTATCTGATAACACAAATAATTTACAGAAAATTATTAATGAAATAAATCTTTTAGACTGTATTACCGACATTGCTGATTTACAAGCTAAATTTTCTCATTACGGTGAAGAATTTGTGTCAGCTAAATTACTTTTAAATGACGCTATAGATGAGTTAAAATGTAAAAATATGATTAATTGTGTTAATGAAACCATCCCTAACGTGTCTTTAGGAAGAAATCAACTTTCTATTGGCGATGAATTCATTATTACCACCAACACTATTAATTGCGACAATTTCCAGGATAATAACAATTGCGAAATTAATCACAATACGTCTGCACCTTCAATTCCTACTAATCCCACAATTGCACGTAGTTCATTATTCGTCAGAGGAACTCCAGCTTCAGCGGAACCGAATTGGCTTAAAAGTTTAATTTCTAAAACATTTGGGATTACTGATGTTGATTGCAAAAAAGTTTCCCCGCGCTACGTGAAATTAAAATTTTCAAGTTTTAAAGTTGAGGTTCCAGTTCATGATGCGATAACATTAATTGAAAATAAATCAATTTGGGAAAGTATAAATGCATCTGCATCGTTTTGGATTGATAAAATAAAAAAGAATGGTACAAAAAATAAAAATGCATTGAGTACTTCTATTGACAATAATGTCAACACTGTAAGAATTACTAAAACTAGTAACAATATTAGTATAAATAAGAATACAAATAAAAATATAAAAAATAGTAAGTCTTTTGATGTTAATAATAATAATAAAAAAAAAAAATTAAATAAATTTGAAAATAAAAAAATTAATAATATTAAAATTAAAAGAAAAATTAGTAACTCAAATACCAATAAAATTGTTTCTAATAATAATAAAACTAAATGTAATTGTAATTGTAATAATAATATTGTAAACAAGAATAATAGTAAGTTGAATGCAAAAAATAGAAATATTGTGAGTAAGAATAACAGTAATATTAGTAAAATTAAAACTGTTAGTAGTAAAAGTCATAAAACCACTAAAACTAATGTCAGCCTAAATAGTAGTAATAATAGTAAGTATTCAAACTTCATTCAAAGTGAAACTTTAGAGTAGGGGATCCCACCACCATTGTTCCTTCTATTGTCCCTACTAATAGTACTAACCCCACTAATCAAATTAATACTAATATTCCTTTGTGTGATAGTATCCCTACTAATAATAATATTAATATTCATAAACCTGATGACATTCCCATTAATAATTTTGTAAACCCTTTATTACCGCCTATTGCGAGGCTTATAGCATGTTCACACTTGAATCTATACCCTGGTTATAGAGCTATATCATAATATAAACATGATATTGATTTATTTTTCATACAAAAAATGTGTCATTCTATATTGTAATATCCGTATACCCTCTTCGAAATGAGGGATTAACTGAACAAGGTATAAGAAAATATCGATTCATTTGCAATATTTCGATATTATTGATCATATTTCAATGAATTTTAACACCCCTACACAACAATTGTCAATCTTGTCAATCAAAGCACCTATGATATTACTGTTTTATTTTCAATTTTGGCAAAGTATTATTAGAATCATTAATTTTAATTTTAATTTTTTCTTTTGCAATTTTTTTATTTTCAATACCAGCTGATTTTCAAACTTAATGTCAAAATATATTAAGTATTTTCAGTGTGAACACCATTTTTTATACCAGGGGTATAGACGCTTTCAACCAGGGTAAAATAAAGTAAAATATTTCATTAAATAAAAGTATATATATATGCTATATAAAAAAATTAATTAAATTATGTTTAACGTAATATAAATATATGTATTGGATAAGCAAAAGGTATATGTTATATATTTATTAATTATCATGAAACTACGTGCACTCAGCTTCAACGATGGAATGGATAATATGTAAGTAAAATAAAAAATAAAAAAATATATATAACGTAAATTAATAAATACATATACCTATTTGCAAAGTTCTTTTTAAACGGAATATATAAAAAAGATATAGTTATACAACTTAACGTAATAAATACACTTATTTGCAAATTTCTTTTAAAAAAAAACATTTAAATAAAATAAAACAAACATAATTGACTTTCAATATATACATAAACATATATATATATCAAAAATAATTCTATTACAATATGCAAATAATTTAAATAAAAAAAATCAATATACATTGTACAAACAAAATATATATAGATATATATATATAAACAAAATTTAAATAATGTTTTCTTAAAAATATGTAAATATCTATATTAAATTAATTATCAAATTTTATAAATTTTATTAAAAAAAAATATATATATTAAGTAATATGAAACGTTTTCTTAAAAATATATAAATATATATATTAAATTAATTATCAATAAATTTTATTCAAAGATAAACTATATATATAAATAGATAAAGTAATATGAAACGTTTTCTTAAAATATATAAAATATATATATATATGAAGTGAAATATTAAATTTGGTTTAATGTTATTCAAAAAAAAGAAAAAAGAATCAATATAAAAAAAAAGTAATATGAAACAATATATAAAAATATCTATTAAATTAATTATCGAATTCTGTAAATTTTATTCAAAGAAAACCTATATTTATAAAACAGATAAAGTAAAATGAAACGTTCCTTAAATATATATTAATATATGTATGAAATTAATAATAAAATGTTCTTATATTAAATTTAAAAAACAAAATTATATAAATTTTATAGAGTTAAATTACTTTATTAAAATATATTTAAACATTACTCATTCAATTTCTTGAGATTTGTAATATGCAGGTTTAGGGTTTTTTTTAGGGTGTTGATTTGAGGATGATTGGTTGAGATGATCATATGAATTAAAGTAGGGAATTATTAGCATAATGCAGATGACGCGTTTGTAATTCATTGGTAGGGTGGGAACAGTCATCTGGGAATTGAATCATCTATTCCTCCATTTCATGTAATTATTTTCTTTTGTCGTCTATTTGTAATAGGGAAACCCAGTGAGCATAGCCGGTGGACACAGGCCAACCCTATATGGATAATAGATTAAAAGTGACAAATGGCGCCCAAGAAGTTTTTTTTCTTCTGTTGTTCGTTATTTTTCAGTTCGGTTGTTTTCGTTAAAGTAATTTTTTTGATGATCACTTCAAGTAGCTTTTGCATTTTTTTTTGTTACGTAGTTATTTATATGCGTTTTCGTTAGATTTTGAAATAAAATGTGTCTGTTATGTAAAGTAATTAATAAAATTAAAATCGGTTAAATAAACATATTATTTATTCGATTGTGGATGTATATATTTATTTTATGTTTTTGTCATATTTTTCTAATTGAAAGTATGCCTAATAAAAAATATATATATATCAAAGTAAAAATAAAGTAAAATCAGTAAAATATTAATGTTAGATAATCAAAAACATATAGTTATGAAATGTTTTGCTTCAATAAACGGAGTTCATTTTCGTAATCACCGTATGTCTGGAGTGGTCGGGTGAATGTATGGATTGGACTTTGTTTATTTGTAAATATAAATGGTATTTATTTTGTTTTCGGTAATTGAATATTTGTTTTCGTAATGACTCCGAATGTCTGGAATAGATCGGTAGATGGTTGTTTTTCATTGCGACGGGTGGAGCGTTAATGTTATTTATTTATTCGTCGATAAAATTGAACAGCTTATGTTGTGGGAGAAGTTGTGAATTGCGAGATTTTATTGGGTTTTAAGTTTACGTGATGGTATGTCATGCAAACGGAATAGTTCTTGTTTACATTTACGACTATCATTGGGTTAAAAATTAAAATCTGTAGAATCGGGAAAAGAATGTGATTAGCGTTGGTCATTTATTTTATTAAAATAAGAATGAAATAAATTTGCACGCTACATGAATTTCTAAATTCGATGTCCATGTTGGTTATCTCTTTAAAGTTTGTTTAAAATTTTCAATTTAATTTTTTTTGTAAAGTAGATTTATAATCAATAACATTTTTTTTATATAGTTGGTATATAATTTATAAATGATCAAATAAACTGTGGAGAGGACAGGGTTTAATATTTGGAGTCATTTGTAAATTTGCCCCATGTAGCATTTATTGCAAAATGATGTACTAGAATAAAATATAAATACAGCACAGAGGATGATAATGGTATGAACACAATAATATGATAATGGTATCTTATGATCAAGTTATGACTTTTCAATCGTTCGGACGTGTCTTAATTTAGCTCTGTTAATTTAAATAATTTAAATTACTTTTTAACTGTTTATTACTGTAGCAATTTTTTTTTTTGCTTATTGTCGCAGTTTAAACTTTTAATTAATTATGTCTCTGTTTTATAAGCTCAAATAAAAAAAAATTATTAGCATAAATATATACTTAGACTTGAATTTGAAACTTTTATATAAATTAATTATTGATCAAACTTGGTGCACAGTTCATTATATCACTGCATTTTTTTTTTGTAATACATAACTTTTTAATATGTATAAATGCAGTAGTGATAACTGTTGCGTTAATGATGTTGATGCAGGCTCATCAGACTTAATCGCTTGTTAAGGTATTTGCTCGAACTTATACCACTCACAGTGTATTGGTCTTAGCCGAACTGCATCTAAATACTTTAAAGAGCAAAAACAAGGTTTTCTATTTTTTTGTAGTGAATGTAGAGACATTAATTTTTCACACATTATGTTGGCAATTAAGTCAAATAATGATACATATATTAAAAGATATCTCCATCACTATAGAAAATTTAAAAAAAAAAATCTCTTATAGCCGAACAAAAAGCTCTCAAGTTAGAAGAGAATAATAAATCACTATTTCAACATGTTGACGAGTTGTGTTGTCTAATTGATAGAATGGTTAAAACTTACAATAATCAATCAACAAGCACGGAAATTGTTTTGAACAAAGCTGAGAAACATTTTATTAATTTTGAACAATTTTCGGATAGTATTTCAACAGGTATTGATTTGGTAATTAAAAACCTAAAATTTAATCTGGAAAATATTTACTCATCCATAAAGAAAGTTAATTTATCCGTTGAAGGTATTTCCACAAAATTTGATTCATTTTTTGACAAGTGTTTATCTGATAACACAAATAATTTACAGAAAATTATTAATGAAATAAATCATTTAAATTGTATTACCGACATTGGTGATTTACAAGCTAAATTTTCTCATTACGGTGAAGAATTTGTGTCAGCTAAATTACTTTTAAATGACGCTATAGATGAGTTAAAATGTAAAAATATGATTAATTGTGTTAATGAAACCATCCCTAACGTGTCTTTAGGAAGAAATCAACTTTCTATTGGCGATGAATTCATTATTACCACCAACACTATTAATTGCGACAATTTCCAGGATAATAATAATTGTGAAATTAATCACAATACCTCTGCACCTTCAATTCCTACTAATCCCACAATTGCACGTAGTTCGTTATTCGTCAGAGGAACTCCAGCTTCAGCGGAAGCGAATTGGCTTAAAAGTTTAATTTGTAAGAAATTTGGGATTACTGATGTTGATTACAAAAAAGTTTCCCCGCGCTACATGAAATGCATTTGCATCGTTTTGGATTGATAAAATAAAAAATAATGGTACAAAATATAAAAATGCATTGAGTACTTCTATTGACAATAATGTCAACACTGTAAGAATTACTAAAACTAGTAACAATATTAATATAAATAAGAATACAAATCAAAATATAAAAAATAGTAAGTCTTTTGATATTAATAATAATAATAAAAAAAAAAATTACATAAATTTGAAAATAAAAAAATTAATAATATTAATATTAAAAAAAAAATTAGTAACTCAAATACCAATAAAATTGTTTCGAATAATAATAAAACTAAATGTAATTGTAATAATAATATTGTAAACAAGAATAATAGCAAGTTGAATGCAAAAAATAGAAATATTGTGAGTAAGAATAACAGTAATATTAGTAAAATTAAAACTGTTAGTAGTAAAAGTCATAAAACCACTAAAACTAACGTCAGCCTAAATAGTAGTAATAATAGTAAATATTCAAACTTCATTCAAAGTGAAACTTTTAGAGTAGGGGATCCCACCACCATTGCTCCGTCTATTGTCCCTACTAATAATACTAACAGTGCTGTCCCCACTAATCAAATTAATACTAATATTCCTTTGTGTGATAGTATCCCTACTAATAATAACATTAATATTCATAAACCTGATGACATTCCCATTAATAATTTTGTAAACCCTTTATTACCGCATATTGCGAGGCTGTAAAAAAATGCTGATATATAAGAAATATAAAAGTGTATCCACACACCAAATAATTATTTATATATTTGGTGAAATATAGAAAAAAACAGCACATGGCGGTGAATAAAAAAATTCCTACAAAAGAAGAAAAATTCAACATTTTGTAATTAGAACAAATTCAACATTATTATACGAAGAAAAAAATAAAATCAACATTTATTGCAGAAAAAAAAAACATTTATATTCATGAACATAAAAATATATGTTCATAAATTTCTGTTCAATTAATTTTTTTTAACAATTTTCAAATTGTAATATTTCATTTGTAAATAAAAACTAAAAATAATTTTGTAAATTTATTAAGTTAATTAAATAAATTTAATAATTCAATTATATAATTGTAATAAGTCAATGAAATAAAATTTATTAAGTAAATTAAGTAAACGTTTGTAAAGTCAATTAAATAAATTTCATATATATATTTTAAAGTAAAGTAAAGTAAAATATTTCATTAAATAAAAGTATATATATATGCTATATAAAAAAATTAATTAAATTATGTTTAACGTAATATAAATATAAGTATTGGATAAGCAAAAGGTATATGTTATATATTTATTAATTATCATGAAACTACGTGCACTCAGCTTCAACGATGGAATGGATAATATGTGAGTAAAATAAAAAATAAAAAAATATATATAACGTAAATTAATAAATACATATACCTATTTGCAAAGTTCCTTTTAAACGGAATATATAAAAAAGATATAGTTATACAACTTAACGTAATAAAAACATTTAAATAAAATAAAACAAACATAATTGACTTTCAATATATACATAAACATATATATATCAAAAATAATTCTATTACAATATGCAAATAATTTAAATAAAAAAATCAATATACATTGTACAAACAAAATATATATAGATATATATATATAAACAAAATTTAAATAATGTTTTCTTAAAAATATGTAAATATCTATATTAAATTAATTATCAAATTTTATAAATTTTATTAAAAAAAAATATATATTAAGTAATATGAAACGTTTTCTTAAAAATATATAAATATATATATTAAATTAATTATCAATAAATTTTATTCAAAGATAAACTATATATATAAATAGATAAAGTAATATGAAACGTT
The DNA here is from genome assembly GCA_963920725.1 of Rhamphomyia laevipes. NCBI lineage: Eukaryota > Metazoa > Arthropoda > Insecta > Diptera > Empididae > Rhamphomyia > Rhamphomyia laevipes. Next base: position 40,100,766 of record OY987255.1, read on the forward strand.
TTCTTAAAATATATAAAATATATATATATATGAAGTGAAATATTAAATTTGGTTTAATGTTATTCAAAAAAAAAAAAAAAAAAAACCAATATAAAAAAAAAGTAATATGAAACAATATATAAAAATATCTATTAAATTAATTATCGAATTCTGTAAATTTTATTCAAAGAAAACCTATATTTATAAAACAGATAAAGTAAAATGAAACGTTCCTTAAATATATATTAATATATGTATGAAATTAATAATAAAATGTTGTTATATTAAATTTAAAAAAAAAAATTATATAAATTTTATAGAGTTAAATTACTTTATTAAAATATATTTAAACATTACTCATTCAATTTCTTGAGATTTGTAATATGCAGGTTTAGGGTTTTTTTTAGGGTGTTGATTTGAGGATGATTGGTTGAGATGATCATATGAATTAAAGTAGGGAATTATTAGCATAATGCAGATGACGCGTTTGTAATTCATTGGTAGGGTGGGAACAGTCATCTGGGAATTGAATCATCTATTCCTCCATTTCATGTAATTATTTTCTTTTGTCGTCTATTTGTAATAGGGAAACTCAGTGAGCATAGCCGGTGGACACAGGCCAGCCCTATATGGATAATAGATTAAAAGTGACAAATGGCGCCCAAGAAGTTTTTTTTCTTCTGTTGTTCGTTATTTTTCAGTTCGGTTGTTTTCGTTAAAGTAATGTTTTTGATGATCACTTCAAGTAGCTTTTGCATTTTTTTTTGTTACGTAGTTATTTATATGCGTTTTCGTTAGATTTTGAAATAAAATGTGTCTGTTATGTAAAGTAATTAATAAAATTAAAATCGGTTAAATAAACATATTATTTATTCGATTGTGGATGTATATATTTATTTTATGTTTTTGTCATATTTTTCTAATTGAAAGTATGCCTAATAAAAAATATATATATATCAAAGTAAAAATAAAGTAAAATCAGTAAAATATTAATGTTAGATAATCAAAAACATATAGTTATGAAATGTTTTGCTTCAATAAAAGGAGTTCATTTTCGTAATCACCGTATGTCTGGAGTGGTCGGGTGAATGTATGGATTTGACTTTGTTTATTTGTAAATATAAATGGTATTTATTTTGTTTTCGGTAATTGAATATTTGTTTTCGTAATGACTCCGAATGTCTGGAATAGATCGGTAGATGGTTGTTTTTCATTGCGACGGGTGGAGCGTTAATGTTATTTATTTATTCGTCGATAAAATTGTACAGCTTATGTTGTGGGAGAAGTTGTGAATTGCGAGATTTTATTGGGTTTTAAGTTTACGTGATGGTATGTCATGCAAACGGAATAGTTCTTGTTTACATTTGCGACTATCATTGGGTTAAAAATTAAAATCTGTAGAATCGGGAAAAGAATGTGATTAGCGTTGGTCATTTATTTTATTAAAATAAGAATGAAATAAATTTGCACGCTACATGAATTTCTAAATTCGATGTCCATGTTGGTTATCTATTTAAAGTTTGTTTAAAATTTTCAATTTAATTTTTTTTTGTAAAGTAGATTATTATCAATAACATTTTTTTATATAGTTGGTATATAATTTATAAATTATCAAATTAACTGTGGAGAGGACAGGGTTTAATATTTGGAGTCATTTGTAAATTTGCCCCATGTAGCATTTATTGCAAAATGATGTACTAGAATAAAATATAAATACAGCACAGAGGATGATAATGGTATGAACACAATGATATGATAATGGTATCTTATGATCAAGTTATGACTTTTAAATCGTTCGGACGTGTTTTAATTTAGCTCTGTTAATTTCAATAATTTAAATTACTTTTTAACTGTTTATTACTGTAGCAATATTTTTTTTGCTTATTGTCGCAGTTTAAACTTTTAATTAATTATGTCTCTGTTTTATAAGCTCAAATAAAAAAAAAATTATTAGCATAAATATATACTTAGACTTGAATTTGAAACTTTTATATAAATTAATAATTGATTGAACTTGGTGCACAGTTCATTATATCACTGCATTTTTTTTTTGTAATACATAACTTTTTAATATGTATAAATGCAGTAGTGATAACTGTTGCGTTAATGATGTTGATGCAGGCTCATCAAACTTAATTGCTTGTAAAGGTATTTGCTCGAACTTATACCACTCACAGTGTATTGGTCTTAGCCGAACTGCATCTAAATACTTTAAAGAGCAAAAACAAGGTTTTCTATTTTTTTGTAGTGAATGTAGAGACATTAATCTTTCACACATTATGCTGGCAATTAAGTCAAATAATGATATATTAAAAGATATCTCCATCACTATAGAAAATTTAAAAAAAAAATCTCTTATAGCCGAACAAAAAGCTCTCAAGATAGAAGAGAATAATAAACCATTATTTCAACATGTTGACGAGTTGTGTTGTCTAATTGATAGAATGGTTAAAATTTACAATAATCAATCAACAAGCACGGAAATTGTTTTGAACAAAGCTGAGAAACATTTTATTAATTTTGAACAATTTTCGGATAGTATTTCAACAAGTATTGATTTGGTAATTAAAAACCTAAAATTTAATCTGGAAAATATTTACTCATCCATAAAGAAAGTTAATTTATCCGTTGAAGGTATTTCCACAAAATTTGATTCATTTTTTGACAAGTGTTTATCTGATAACACAAATAATTTACAGAAAATTATTAATGAAATAAATCTTTTAGACTGTATTACCGACATTGCTGATTTACAAGCTAAATTTTCTCATTACGGTGAAGAATTTGTGTCAGCTAAATTACTTTTAAATGACGCTATAGATGAGTTAAAATGTAAAAATATGATTAATTGTGTTAATGAAACCATCCCTAACGTGTCTTTAGGAAGAAATCAACTTTCTATTGGCGATGAATTCATTATTACCACCAACACTATTAATTGCGACAATTTCCAGGATAATAACAATTGCGAAATTAATCACAATACGTCTGCACCTTCAATTCCTACTAATCCCACAATTGCACGTAGTTCGTTATTCGTCAGAGGAACTCCAGCTTCAGCGGAACCGAATTGGCTTAAAAGTTTAATTTCTAAAACATTTGGGATTACTGATGTTGATTGCAAAAAAGTTTCCCCGCGCTACGTGAAATTAAAATTTTCAAGTTTTAAAGTTGAGGTTCCAGTTCATGATTCGATAACATTAATTGAAAATAAATCAATTTGGGAAAGTATAAATGCATCTGCATCGTTTTGGATTGATAAAATAAAAAAGAATGGTACAAAAAATAAAAATGCATTGAGTACTTCTATTGACAATAATGTCAACACTGTAAGAATTACTAAAACTAGTAACAATATTAGTATAAATAAGAATACAAATAAAAATATAAAAAATAGTAAGTCTTTTGAGGTTAATAATAATAATAAAAAAAAAAAATTAAATAAATTTGAAAATAAAAAAATTAATAATATTAAAATTAAAAGAAAAATTAGTAACTCAAATACCAATAAAATTGTTTCTAATAATAATAAAACTAAATGTAATTGTAATTGTAATAATAATATTGTAAACAAGAATAATAGTAAGTTGAATGCAAAAAATAGAAATATTGTGAGTAAGAATAACAGTAATATTAGTAAAATTAAAACTGTTAGTAGTAAAAGTCATAAAACCACTAAAACTAATGTCAGCCTAAATAGTAGTAATAATAGTAAGTATTCAAACTTCATTCAAAGTGAAACTTTAGAGTAGGGGATCCCACCACCATTGTTCCTTCTATTGTCCCTACTAATAGTACTAACCCCACTAATCAAATTAATACTAATATTCCTTTGTGTGATAGTATCCCTACTAATAATAATATTAATATTCATAAACCTGATGACATTCCCATTAATAATTTTGTAAACCCTTTATTACCGCCTATTGCGAGGCTTATAGCATGTTCACACTTGAATCTATACCCTGGTTATAGAGCTATATCATAATATAAACATGATATTGATTTATTTTTCATACAAAAAATGTGTCATTCTATATTGTAATATCCGTATACCCTCTTCGAAATGAGGGATTAACTGAACAAGGTATAAGAAAATATCGATTCATTTGCAATATTTCGATATTATTGATCATATTTCAATGAATTTTAACACCCCTACACAACAATTGTCAATCTTGTCAATCAAAGCACCTATGATATTACTATTTTATTTTCAATTTTGCCAAAGTATTATTAGAATCATTAATTTTAATTTTAATTTTTTCTTTTGCAATTATTTTATTTTCAATACCAGCTGATTTTCAAACTTAATGTCAAAATATATTAAGTATTTTCAGTGTGAACACCATTTTTTATACCAGGGGTATAGACGCTTTCAACCAGGGTATAGAATGTAAGTGTGAATATGCTATTACAAAAAATGCTGTTGAGGATGGTGATAGTATGTATGTACTTTCAAGACTTAGGGATAATAAATTATTTGACAACGTTAGGTTATTTTTAGCGTATTTAAGTGATCAAGATGATTCTGTATGTGTTGATGGCAAAACAAGGACGAATCTTAAGATCCTAATTGAAAAAGAAGGTCTTCCATCTCATTCTAAAGAACTTAGGTTAATTTATGACCGATTTCATGAAAATTTTAATATTTCTTCAGATGAAGTATCAGGAGATTTAAAAACATATCGCAGTCACGTTTACAATAAAAGAGTTGAATACTTATGAGAGAATACCCATAACTACTTTCGAGCATAGGCCTTTTAACATATATGTAGTAATAATACTGATAATAATAAACGTGAGCGAATTAATTCTAATTTGATTTCTATAAATAGTAATTCAAATCTTAATGACTTAAAAATTTATTATCAGAATGTTACGGGCCTGCGTACTAAAACTAAAACTGTATTTTCTAATTCATTTTCTATGCTCTATGGATTTCGATATTTTCTCACTGAAACTTGGTTGACTTCTTCAATTAATAATCTTGAATTATTTGATCAATAATTTATTGTTTTCAGAAGAGATAGATATAATTTGCAATCTGATGTTATGCTTAACCCAAATCATTCTTT